>WNWK01024378.1:0-29829 GCA_009830355.1 Cherax destructor
AAAACATCTTTTTTAGATAAAAAAAATCATAAAATTTAGCTTAATTTTCCTATAAATTTCAATTGCAGTAGAAAATTCATTTTAAAAGTTTGATAATCTTAGTATTTTAGCTAAAAAATTTGTTTTGTCTGAAAAGCACTCAAACCGCTCTAAAACGTCGAAAATATTCGAAAATGCTATAAAATGTTATTTTATTGCATTTTTTGACGATTCAAGGCATTTTCAAGGATTTTCTGATAAACAATTTTTTTAGATAAAATATACCTGAGAGTAAGCTTCCTCAAAAAAAAATTAAATTTCCCTTACTTTTCCCATTAATTTCATTTGCAGTAAAAATTCTATTTATAAGTTTAAATTAAAAATGAGTTTTGTCAGAAAAGCACTCAAACCGCTCTAAAACGTTGAAATATGCAATAAAATACCATTTAAGCACATATTCTTGAGCTTTTTAATGTTTCATGTATTTTTGAAAACTAATATGAAATATTATATAAAAATATTGATTTTTATAGATTTTTATTGGGATTTTTTTAAAATATGTAAATTATTTATAAATATTCAAAAATGCTATATAACGTTTTTTATTTTATTTTTTGACGATTAAAGGCATTTTCAAGGATTTTCTGAAAACTATTTTTTTAGATAAAATATACCTGAGAGTAAGCTTCCTCAAAAAAAAAAAAAAAATCATAAAATTTCACTTACTTTTCCCATAAATTTATATTGCATTAGAAATTATATTAAAAATTTTGATAATTTAAGTATTTTAGCTAAAAAATAAGTTTTGTCAGAAAAGCACTCAAACCGCTCCAAAACGTCGAAAAATGCAATAAAATACCATTTTAGCATATTTTTCTAAGCTTTTTAATGTTTTATGTATTTTTTGAAAAATAATATAAAATATTCTATAATAATATTGATTTTTATAGATTTTTACAAGGATATTTAAAAATATTGAAATTATTTTAAAATATTCAAAAATGCTATAAAACGTTATTTATTGCATTTTTTCACGATTAAAGGCATTTTCAAGTATTTTCTGAAAAACTATTTTTAAAGATCAAATATACCCATGAGTAAGCTTCCCTTACTTTTCCCATAATTGCAGTAGAAATTTTATTTAAAAGTTTGATAATCTAAGTAATTTAGCATAAAAATGGGTTCTGTCAGAAAAGCACTCAAACCGCTCTCAAACGTCGAAATTTGCAATAAAATACCATTTTAGCACATTTTTCTTTTCAATATTTCTTGTATTGTTTGAAAAATAATTTTTAATATTTTATAGATTTTAAATGGGATTTTGTAAAAATAAGTCATTAATTTATAAATATTCAAAATGCTATAAAACGATATTTTATTGCATTTTTGACGATTCAAGGCATTTTCAAAGATTTTGAAAAAAAACTTTTTTTTTAGATAAAATATACCTGAGAGTAAGCTTCCAAAAAAAAAAATCATAAAATTTCCCTTACTTTTCCCATAAAAGTTTGATAATCTAAGTATTTTAGCTAAAAAATGAGTTTTGTCAAAAAAGCACTCAAACCACTCTAAAACGTTGATAGATGCAATAAAATACCATTATAACACATTTCCTTGATATTTTTATGGTTTCATGTATTTTTTCAAAAATAATATGAAATATTCTATAATAATATTTATTTTTTATAGATTTTTACATGAATTTTTAAAAATATTTAAAAATGCTGTAAAATGTTATTTTATTGCATTTTTTTAACGATTCAAGGTATTTTCAAGGATTTTCTGAAAAATTTTTTTTTTTGCAATAAAATATAAAATATACCTATGAGTAAGCTTCATCAAAAAAAAAAAAAAAAAAAAATTCGCTTACTTTTCCCATAAATTTCAATTGCAGTAGAAATTCCATTTAAAAGTTTGATAATCTATAATAATATTGATTTTTATAGCTTAAATATTTAGATTATCAAATTTTTAAATAGAATTTCTACTGCAAGTATACGAAAAGTAAGGGAAATTTTATGATTTTTTTTTTTAGGAAGTTTACTCTCAGGTATATTTTATCTAAAAATAAAAGTTTTTCAGAAAATTCTTGAAAATACCTTGAATCGTCAAAAAATGCAATGAAATAACGTTTTATGGCATTTTTGAATATTTTAAAATAATTTAAATATTTTTAAAAATCCATGTAAAAATCAATAAAAATCAATATTATTATAGAATATTTCATATTTTTTCAAAAATACATGAAATATTAAAAAGCTCAGAAAATGTGCTAAAATTATATTTTATTGCATATTTCGACGTTTTAGAGCGGTTTGAGTGCTTTTCTGACAAAACTCATTTTTAAGCTAAAATTATCAAACTTTTAAATAGAATTTCTACTGCAATTGAAATTTATGGGAAAAGTAAGCGAAATTTTATGATTTTTTTTTGAGGAGGCTTACTCATAGGTATATTTTATCTAAAAAAATAGTTTTTCAGAAAATCCTTGAAAATGCCTTGAATCGTCAAAAAATGCAATAAAATACCGTTTATAGCGTTTTTTAATATGTATAAATTATTTACACATTTTTAAAAAATCCCATTAAAAATCAATATTAATATAGAATTTTCGTATTATTTTTCAAAAAATACATGAAACATTAAAATCTCAGAAAAATGTGCGAAAATTGTATTTTATTGCATATTTCGACGTTTTAGAGCGGTTTGAGTGCTTTTCTGACAAAACTCATTTTTTAGCTATCAAACTTTTAAATACAATTTCTTCTGCAATTGAAATTTATGGGAAAAGTAAGAGAAATTTTATTATTTTTTTAAGAAAGCTTAATCAAAGGTATATTTTATCTAAAAAAATAGTTTATTAGAAAATCCTTGAAAATGCCTTAAATCGTCAAAAAATGCAATAAAATAACGTTTTGTAGCATTTTTGCATATTTATAAATTATTTACATATTTTTTTAAAACTCCCTTTAAAAATCTATAAAAATTAATATTATTATAGAATATTTCGTATTATTTTTCCAAAAATACATGAAAATTAAAATCTCAGAAAAATGTGGTAAAATAGTAATTTATATCAAATTTCGACGTTTTAGAGCGTTTTGAGTGTTTTTCTGACAAAACAAATTTTTAATCTAAAATTATCAAACTTTTAAATGAATTTCTACTGCAATTGAAATTTATGTGAAAAGTAAGCGAAATTTTATGATTTTTTTTGAGGAGGCTTACTCATAGGTATATTTTATCTAAAAAAGTTAGTTTTTTTCAGAAAATCTTTGAAAATGCCTTGAATCTTCAAAAATTGCAATAAAATAACGTTTTAAAGCCTTTTTGAATATTTATAAATTATTTACATATTTTTAAAAAATCCCTTTAAAAATCTTTAAAATACAACATTATTATACAATATTTCATATTATTTTTCAAAAAATACATGAAACATTAAAATCTCAGAAAAATGTGCTAAAATGGTATTTTATTGCATATTTCGACGTTTTAGAGCGGTATCAGTGCTTTTCTGAGAAAACTTATTTTTTAGCTAAATTACTTAGATTATCAAACTTTTAAATAGAATTTCTGCTGCAATTGAAATTTATAAATAAGATTTTTTTTGAGGAGGCTTACTCATAGGTATATTTTATCTAAAAAAAAAATAGTTTTTTTCAGAAAATCTTTGAAAATTTCTTGAATCTTCAAAAAATGCAATAAAATAACGTTTTATAGCATTTTTTAATATTTATAAATTATTTACATATTTTTAAAAAATCACATTATAAATCTATAATAATCAATATTATTATAGAATATTTCATATTATTTTTAAAAAAATACATGAAACATTAAAATCTCAGAAAAATGTGCTAAAATATTATTTTGTTGCATGTTTCGACGTTTTAGAGCGGTTTGAGTGCTATTTTGACAACACTCATTTTTTAGCTTAAATACTTAGATTATCAAACTTTTAAATACAATTTCTTCTACAATTGAAATTTATGGGAAAAGTAAGCGAAATTTTATTATTTTTTTTAAGGAAGCCTACTCATATGTATATTTTATCTAAAAAATAGTTTTTAGACAATCCTTAAAATGCCTTGAATCTTCAAAAATGCAATAAAATAACGTTTTATAGCATTTTTCTATTTGTAAATTGTTTACATATTTTTTAAAAATCTATAAAAATCAATATTATTATACAATATTTCATATTATTTTTCAAAAAAAACATGAAACATTAAAAGTTTAGAAGAAATGTGCTAAAATGGTATTTTATTGCATATTTCGACGTTTTAGAGCGGTTTAACTGCTTTTCTGAAAAAACTCATTTTTAGCTAAAATACTTAGATTATCAAACTTTTAAATAGAATTTCTAGTGCAATTAAAATTATGGGAAAAGTAAGCGAAATTTTATGATTTTTTTTGAGGAGCTTACTCATAGGTATATTTTATCTAAAAATATTTTCAGAAAATCTTTGAAATGCCTTGAATCTCAAAATGCAATAAAATAACGTTTTATAGCTTTTAATATTTATAAATTATTTACATATTTTTAAAAATCCCATTAAAAATCTATAAAAACAATATTATTATACAATATTTCATATTATTTTCAAAAATACATGAAACATTAAAAGTTAGAAAAATGTGCTAAAATGGTATTTTATTGCATATTTCGACGTTTTAGAGCGGTTTGAGTGCTTTTCTGAGAAACTCATTTTTAGCTAAATACTTAGATTATCAAACTTTTAAATAGAATTTCTGTAATTAAATTTATGGAAATAAGAATTTATTATTTTTTGAGGAGGCTTACTCATAGGTATATTTTATCTAAAAAAAAAAATAGTTTTTTCAGAAAATCCTTAAAATTTCTTGAATTTTCAAAAAATGCAATAAAATAACGTTTTATAGCATTTTTGAATATTTATAAATTATTTACATATTTTTTAAAAATCCCATTATAAATCTATAATAATCAATATTATTATAGAATATTTCATATTATTTTTCAAAAAATACATGAAACATTAAAATCTCAGAAAAATGTGCTAAAATATTATTTTGTTGCATGTTTCGACGTTTTAGATCGGTTTGAGTGCTATTTTGACAACACTCATTTTTTAGCTTAAATACTTAGATTATCAAACTTTTAAATACAATTTCTTCTACAATTGAAATTTATGGGAAAAGTAAGCGAAATTTTATTATTTTTTTTAAGGAAGCCTACTCATATGTATATTTTATCTAAAAAAATAGTTTTTTAGACAATCCTTAAAAATGCCTTGAATCTTCAAAAAATGCAATAAAATAACGTTTTATAGCATTTTTTCTTATTTATAAATTGTTTACATATTTTTTAAAAATCTATAAAAATCAATATTATTATACAATATTTCATATTATTTTTCAAAAAAAAAAAACATGAAACATTAAAAAGTTTAGAAGAAATGTGCTAAAATGGTATTTTATTGCATATTTCGACGTTTTAGAGCGGTTTAACTGCTTTTCTGAAAAAAACTCATTTTTTAGCTAAAATACTTAGATTATCAAACTTTTAAATAGAATTTCTAGTGCAATTAAAATTTATGGGAAAAGTAAGCGAAATTTTATGATTTTTTTTTGAGGAGACTTACTCATAGGTATATTTTGTCTAAAAAAAAAATAATTTTCAGAAAATCCTTGAAAATGCCTTGAATCGTCAAAAAATGCAATAAAATAACGTTTTATAGCATTTTTGAATATTTATAAATTATTTACATATTTTTTAAAAATCCCATTATAAATCTATAAAATCAATATTATTATAGAATATTTCATATTATTTTTCAAAAAATACATGAAACATTAAAATCTCAGAAAAATGTGCTAAAATGGTATTTTATTGCATATTTCGACGTTTTAGAGCGGTTTGAGTGCTTTCCTGAAATAAACTCATTTTTTAGCTAAAATACTTAGATTATCAAACTTTTAAATAGAATTTATACTTCATTTGAAATTTATGGGAAAAGTAAGCGAAATTTTATGATTTTTTTTGAGGAGGCTTACTCATAGGTATATTTTATCTAAAAAAATAGTTTTTTCAGAAAATCCTTGAAAATGCCTTGAATCGTAAAAAAATGCAATAAAATAACGTTTTATAGCGTTTTTTAATATGTATAAATTATTAACACATTTTTAAAAAAAACCATTAAAAATCAATATTAATATAGAATTTTCGTATTATATTTCAAAAAATACATGAAACATTAAAATCTCAGAAAAATGTGGGAAAATGGTATTTTATTGCATATTTCGACGTTTTAGAGCGGTTTGAGTGCTTTTCTGACAAATTTCATTTTTTAGCTATCAAACTTTTAAATACAATTTCTTCTGCAATTGAAATTTATGGGAAAAGGAAGCGTATATTTTTTCTAAAAAATAGTTCTTTAGAAAATCCTTGAAAATACCTTGAATCGTCAAAAAATGCAATAAAATAACGTTTTATAGCATTTTTGCATATTTATAAATTATTTACATATTTTTTTAAAAATCCCTTTAAAAATCTATAAAAATCAATATTATTATACAATATTTCATATTATTTTTCAAAAAATATATGAAACATTAAAAAAAGAGCTGTTTGAGTGCTTTTCTGACAAAACTAATTTTTTAGCTAAAATAGTTAGATTATCAAACTTTAAAATAGAATTTCTACTGAAATTGAAATTTATGGGAAAAGTAAACAAAATTTTATGAATTTTTTTGAGGAGGGTTACTCATAGGTAAATTTTATATAAAAAATATTTTTTTTTTAGAAAATCCTTGAAAATGCCTTGAATCGTCAAAAAATGCAATAAAATCTCTATATACATATTTTTTAAAAATCCCTTTAAAAATCTATAAAAACTAATATTATTATACAATATTTCATATTATTTTTCAAAAATACATGAAACATTAAAAGCTTAGAAAAATGTGATCAAATGGTATTTTATTGCATATTTCGACGTTTTTGAGTGGTTTGAGTGCTTTTCTGACAAAACTCATTTTTTACCTAAAATACTTAGATTATCAAAGTTGTAAATAGAATTTCTACTGCAATTGAAATTTATGGGAAAAGTATGCGAAATTGTATGATTTTTTTAGCAGGCTTACTCATAAGTATGTTTTATTTAAAAAAAAACAGTTATCAGAAAATCCTTGAAAATGCCTTGAATCGTCAAAAAATGCAATAAAATAACGTTTTATAGGATTTTTGAATATTTATAAATTATTTACACATTTTTAAAAAATCCCATTAAAAATTAATATTATTATAGAATATTTCGTATTATTTTTCAAAAAATATGTGAAACATTAAAATCTCAGAAAAATGTGGTAAATTGGTATTTTATTGCATAATTCGACGTTTTAGAGCGGTTTGAGTGCTTTTCTGACAAAACTCATTTTTTAGCTAAAATGCTTAGATTATTAAACTTTTGAATAGAATTTCAACTGCAATTGAAATTTATGGGAAAATTAAGCAAAATTTTATGATTTTTTTTGAGGAGGCTTACTCATAGGTATATTTTATCTAAAAAATTTTTTTTTAGAAAATCCTTGAAAATAATTTACAAATATGCATTCTTGCATATTTATAAATTATTTACATATTTTTTAAAAACCCCTTTAAAAATCTATAAAAATCAATATTTCATATTATTTTTCAAAAAATACATGAAACATTAAAAAGTTAAGAAAAATGTGCTAAAATGGTATTTTATTGCTTATTTCGACGTTTTAGAGCAGTTTGAGTGCTTTTCTGACAAAACTCATTTTTACGCTAAATACTTAAATTTATGGGAAAAGCAAGCGAAATTTTATTATTAGTTTTTAAGGAAGCTTACTCATAGGTATATTTTATCTAAAAAAAATAGTTTTTCAGAAAATCCTTGAAATGCCTTGATTCGTCAAAAATGCAATAAAATAACGTTTTATAGTATTTTTGCATATTTATAAATTGTATACATATTTTTTTAAAAATCCCTTTAAAAATCTATAAAAATCAACATTATTATACATTATTTCATATTATTTTTCAAAAAATACATTAAACATTAAAATCTCAGAAAAATGTGCTAAAATGGTATTTTATATCATATTTCGACGTTTTAGAGCGGTTTGAGTGCTTTTCAGACAAAACAAATTTTTTAGCTAAAATACTAAGATTATCAAACTTTTAAAATGGATTTTCTACTGCAATTGAAATTTATAGGAAAATTAAGCTAAATTTTATGATTTTTTTTAGAAGGCTTACTCATAAGTATATTTTATCTAAAAAAGAAGTTTTTCAGAAAATCCTTGAAAATGCCTTGAATCGTCAAAAATGCAATAAAACAACGTTTTACAGCATTTTTAAATATTTTTAAATTATCTACACATTTTTAAAAAATCCCATTAAAAATCAATATTATTATAGAATATTTCGTATTATTTTTCAAAAAATACATGAAACATTAAAATCTCAGAAAAATGTGCGAAAATGGGATTTTATATCATATTTCGACGTTTTAGAGCGATTTGAGTGCTTTTCTGACAAAACTAATTTTTTTAGCTAAAATAATTAGATTATCAAACTTTTAAATAGAATTTCTACTGCAATTGAAATTTATGGAAAAGAAAGCGAAATTTTAAGATATTTTATCTAAAAAAATACTTTTTCAGAAAATTCTTAAAAATGCCTTGAATCGTCAAAAATGCAATAAAATAACGTTTTATAGTATTTTTGCATATATATGAATTGTTTACATATTTTTTTAAAAACCCTTTAAAAATCTATAAAAATCTAAATTATTATACAATATTTCATATTATTTTTCAAAAAATACATGAAACATTAAAAAGCTTAGAAAAATGTGCTAAAATGGTATTTTATTGCATATTTCGACGTTGAAGAGCGGTTTGAGTGCTTTTCTGACAAAACTCATTTTTTAGCTAAAATACTTATATTATCAAACTTTTAAATAGAATTTCTACTGCAATTGAAATTTATGGGAAAATTAAGCGAAGTTTTATGATTTTTTTTGAGGAGGCTTACTCATAGGTATATTTTATCTAAAAAAATAGTTTTTTAGAAAATCCTTGAAAATAATTTACAAATATGCATTTTTGCATATTTATAAATTATTTACATATTTTTTAAAAAACCCTTTAAAAATCTATAAAAATCAATATTTCATATTATTTTTCAAAAAATACATGAAACAATAAAAAGTTAAGAAAAATGTGCTAAAATGGTATTTTATTGTATATTTCGACGTTTTAGAGCAGTTTGAGTGCTTTTCTGACAAAACTCATTTCTAAGCTAAATACTTAGATTATTAAACTTTTGAATAGAATTTCAACTGCAATTGAAATTTATTGGAAAAGCAAGCGAAATTTTATTATTTCTTTTTAAGGAAGCTTACTCATAGGTATAATTCATCTAAAAAAAATAGTTGATTAGAAAATCTTTGAAAAAGCCATGAATCGTCAAAAAATGCAATAAAATAACGTTTTATAGTATTTTGGCATATTTGTAAATTATCTATACATTTTTAAAAAAATCCCATTAAAAATCAATATTTTTATAGAATATTTCGTATTATTTTTAAAAAAATACATTAAACATTAAAATCTCAGAAAAATGTTGCTAAATGGTATTTTATATCATATTTCGACGTTTTAAAGTTTGAGATCTTTCAGACAAACAAATTTTTAGCT
The DNA here is from genome assembly GCA_009830355.1 of Cherax destructor. Classification (NCBI taxonomy): domain Eukaryota; kingdom Metazoa; phylum Arthropoda; class Malacostraca; order Decapoda; family Parastacidae; genus Cherax; species Cherax destructor. The sequence goes on from WNWK01024378.1 coordinate 9,694, forward strand.
AAATACTAAGATTATCAAACTTTTAAAATGGATTTTCTACTGCAATTGAAATTTATAGAAAATTAAGCTAAATTTTATGAATTTTTTGAAGGCTTACTCATAAGAATAATTTTATCTAAAAAGAGTTTTTCAGCAAATCCTTGAAAATGCCTTTTAATCGTAAAAATGCAATAAAACAACGTTTTACATTTTAAATATTTAATTATCTAAATTTTTAAAAAATCCCATTAAAAATCAATATTATTATAGAATATTTTATATATTTTTCAAAAAATACATGAAAAATTAAACCTCAGAAAAATGTGCTAAAATGGGATTTTATATCATATTGAAGTTTAGAGCGATTTGAGTTCTTTTCTGACAAAACTAATTTTTATAAAATAATTGTACAATTTTAAAAATTTACTCAATTGAAATTTATGGGAAAATTAAAAGTTTTATGATTTTTTTAGTTAAAAATCATGTATATTTTATTAAAAAATTTTTAAAAATCTTGAAAATAATTACAAATGCATTTTGCATAGTTTAGTATTTACATATTTAAAAACCCTTTTAAAAATCTATAAAATTAATATTTAATATTATTTTCAAAAAATACATGAAACATTAGAAAATTAAGAAAAATTAAAATGATATTTTATTGATATTTTCGACGTTTAGTACTTTAGTTATTTTCTAAAAATATTTTTAGAAATCTTATTATCAAACTTTTGAATAGAATTTAACTGCAATTGAAATTATGTAATAAGCAAGAAATTTTATTATTTTTTAAGAAGCTTACTTAGGTATTTTTATCTAAAAAATTTTTCAGAAAATCTGAAAATGCCATGAATGTCAAAATGCAATAAAATAACGTTTTATAGTATTTGCATATTTATAATGAATACATATTTTAAAAATCCCTTTAAAAATCTATAAAAATTAAACTTATTATACATTTTTCATATTATTTTCAAACAATACATGAAAAATTAAGTTTAAAGTACAAAATGATTTTTGCATATTTTGACATTTAGAGGATTTAGTTTTTCTAAAAATAAATTTTTGCTAAAATACTTTGATTATCAAACTTTTAAACAGAATTTCTACTGCAATTGAAATTTATGGGAAAGTAACGAAATTTTATATTTTTTGAAGAGGTTCTCAGTATATTTTATCTAAAAATGTTTTTTAAAAATCTCAAAAAATTTACAAATATGCATTTTGCATATTTATAAATTATTTACATATTTTTAAAAAACCTTTAAAAATCTATAAAAATCAATATTTCATATTATTTTCAAAAATACATGAACATTAAAAGTTAAGAAAAATGTGCTAAAATGGTATTTTATTGCATATTTCGACGTTTTAGTTTGAGTGCTTTCTGACAAACTCATTTTTAAGCTAAATACTTAGATTATTAAACTTTTGAATAGAATTTCAACTGCAATTAAATTTATGGAAAAGCAAGCGAAATTTTATTATATTTTTAAGGAAGCTTACTCATAGGTATATTTTATCTAAAAAAAATAGTTTTCAGAAAATCTTGAATCCTTGAATCGTCAAAATGCAATAAAATAACTTTTAATATTTTTGCATATTTATAAATTGTATACATATTTTTAAAATCTATAAAAATCAAATTATTATACATTATTTCATATTATTTTTCAAAAATCATGAAAAATTAAAGTTTAGAAAAATTGCTAAAATTATATTTTATTGCATATTTCGACATTTAGAAGTTTGAGTGCTTTAAAACTTATTTTTTAGCTAAAATACTTAGATTATCAAACTTTAAATGAATTTCTAATGCAATTTAAATTTAGGGAAAAGTAAGCGAAATTTTATATTTTTAATGAGGTTACTCATGATTATTTTATGAAAAAAAATAGTTTATTTCAGAAAATCTTAAAATGCATTGAATCTTCAAATGCAATAAAATAATTTTATTTTTATATTTATAAATTATTCACATATTTTTAAAATCAAATTAAAATCTATAATAATCAATATTATTATATAATATTATTTTCAAAAATACATGAAACATTAAAATCTTAGAAAAAATTTCTAAAATGGTATTTTGTTGCATATTTATTTAGAGCGGTTTGAGTGCTTTCTTGACAAAACTCATTTTTAGCTAAAATATAGTTTATCAAACTTTTAGATACAATTTTTCTGAAATTGAAATTTATGGGAAAAAGAAATTATATTATTATTTTTAATGAAGCTTATCATAGTATATTTTATCTAAAAATATTTTCGAAAATCTTGAAAATGCCCCCCCCCCCCTTTAAATTATTTTAAATTATTTACTAATTTTAAAATCACAAAATTATAAATCAATATTATTATAGAATATTTCATATTATTTTTCAAAATATGAAAAATTATCAGAAAATTGCTAAAATGGGATTTATTAATTCAAGTTTTACGTTTGAGTTCTTTTCTGACAAAACTAATTTTTTAGCTAAAATAATTAGATTATCAAACTTTTAATAGAATTTCTACTGCAATTGAAATTTATGGAAAATTAAGGAATTTTATGATTTTTGAGGAGGCTTACTCATAGGATATTTTATCTAAAATAATTTTAGAAAACTTGAAAATAATTTAAATATATTTTCATATATAAATTATCTACAATTTTTAAAAAATCCCTATTAAAATCAATATTATTATAGAATATTTTATTATTTTTCAAAAATACATGAAACATTAAAATTCAGAAAAATGTGCTAAAATGGATTTTATTGCATATTTCGACGTTTTAGAGCGTTTGAGTGCTTTTCTGACAAAACTATTTTTTAGCTAAATAATTAGATTATCAAATTTTAAATAGAATTTCTACTGCAATTGAAATTTATGGAAAAGAAGCGAAATTATAATTTTTAGGGTATCTAAGATATTTTATCTAAAAATACTTTTTCAGAAAATTCTTAAAATGCTGAATCGTCAAAAATGCAATAAAATAACGTTTTATAGTATTTTTGCATATATATGAATTGTTTACATATTTTTTAAAAACCCTTTAAAATCTATAAAAATCTAAATTATTATACAATATTTCATATTATTTTCAAAAATACATGAAACATTAAAAGCTTAGAAAAATGTGCTAAAATGGTATTTTATTGCATATTTCGACGTTGAGCAGGTTTGAGTGCTTTTCTGACAAAACTCATTTTTTAGCTAAATACTTAGATTATCAAACTTTTAAATAGAATTTCTACTGCAATTGAAATTTATGGGAAAATTAAGCGAAGTTTTATGATTTTTTTTGAGGAGGTTACTCATAGGTATATTTTATCTAAAAATAGTTTTTTAGAAAATCCTTGAAAATAATTTAAAATATGCATTTTGCATATTTATAAATTATTACATATTTTTAAAAACCCTTTAAAAATCTATAAAAATCAATATTTCATATTATTTTCAAAATACATGAAACATAAAAGTTAAGAAAATGTGCTAAAATTGTATTTTATTGATATTTCGACGTTTAGAGCGTTTGAGTGCTTTCTGACAAAACTCATTTTTAAGTAAATACTTAGATTATTAAACTTTTGAATAGAATTTCAACTGCAATTGAAATTTATTGGAAAAGCAAGCAAATTTTATTATTTCTTTTAAGGAAGCTTACTCATAGGTATATTTATCTAAAAAATAGTTGATTAGAAAATCTTTGAAAATCCATGAATCGTCAAAATGCATAAAATAACGTTTTATAGTATTTTGCATATTTTAAATTATCTATACATTTTAAAAATCCCATTAAAAATCAATATTTTTTAGATATTTCGTAATTTTCAAAATACATTAAACATTAAATCTCAGAAAATGTGCTAAAATGGTATTTTATATCATATTTCGACGTTTTAGAGCGTTTGAGTCTTTTCAGACAAAACAATTTTTTGCTAAAATACTAAGATTATCAAACTTTTAAAATGATTTCTACTGCAATTGAAATTTATAGGAAAATTAAGCAAATTTTATGATTTTTTTGAGGCTTACTCATAAGAATATTTTATCTAAAAAAGTTTTTCAGAAAATCTTGAAAATGCCTTGAATCGTCAAAAATGCAATAAAAAACGTTTTAAGCATTTTTAAATATTTTAAATTATCTACACATTTTTAAAAATCCCATTAAAAATTAATATTATTATAGAATATTTCGTATTATTTTCAAAAATACATGAAACATTAAAATCTCAGAAAATTCTAAAATGGGATTTTATAAAATAATTTTAGCACATTTTTCTAAGCTTTTAATGTTTCATGTATTTTTGAAAAATAATATGAAATATTTATAAAAAATTTTGATTTTTATAGATTTTTAAAAAGGATTTTAGAAAATATGTAAACAATTCATAATATGCAAAAAATACTATAAAACGTTATTTTATTGCATTTTTGACGATTCAAGGCATTTTCAAGGATTTTCTGAAAAACTATTTTTTTAGATAAAATATACCTATGAGTAAGCCTCCTCAAAAAAAATCATAAAAATTCGCTTACTTTTCCATAAATTTCAATTGCAGTAGAAATTCTATTTAAAAGTTTGATAATCTAAGTATTTTAGCTAAAAAATGAGTTTTGTCAGAGAAGCACTCAAACCGCTCTAAAATGTCGAAATATGCAATAAAATACCATTTTAGCACATTTTTCTAAACTTTTTAATGTTTCATGTATTTTTTGAGAAATAATATGAAATATTATATAATAATATTGATTTTTAAAGATTTTTAAAGGGATTATTTAAAAATATATAAATAAATTATAAATATGCAAAAATGCAATAAAATTATATTTTAGCAAATTTTTTCTAAACTTTTTAATGTTTCATGTATTTTTTGAAAAATAATATGAAATATTGTATAATAATATTGATTTTTTTAGATTTTTAAAGGGATTTTTATGAAATTTGTAAACAATTTATACATATGCCAAAATACTATAAAACGTTATTTTATTGCATTTTTTTGACAATTCAAGGCATTTTCAAAGATTTTAAATCAACTATTTTTTTAGATAAAATATACCTATGAGTAAGCTTCCTTAAAAAGAAATAATAAAATTTCGCTTGCTTTTCCAATAAATTTCAATTGCAGTTGAAATTCTATTCAAAAGTTTAATAATCTAAGTATTTAGCTTAAAAATGAGTTTTGTCAGAAAAGCACTCAAACTGCTCTAAAACGTCGAAATATGCAATAAAATACCATTTTAACACATTTTTCTTAAGTTTTTAATGTTTCATGTATTTTTTAAAAATAATATGAAATATTAATTTTTATAGATTTTTAAAGGGTTTTTTAAAAAATATGTAAATAATTTATAAATATGCAAAAATGCATATTTGTAAATTATTTTCAAGGATTTTCTAAAAAATAATTTTTTTAGATAAAATATACCTATGAGTAAGCCTCCTCAAAAAAAATCATAAAATTTCGCTTAATTTTCCCATAAATTTCAATTGCAGTAGAAATTATATTTAAAAGTTTGATACTCTAAGTATTTTAGCTAAAACATGAGTTTTGTCAGAAAAGCACTCAAACAGCTCTAAAACGTTGAAATATGCAATAAAATACCATTTTAGCACATTTTTTCTGAGATTTTAATATTTCATGTATTTTTTGAAAAATAATATGAAATATTGTATTATAATATTAATTTTTATAGATTTTTAAAAGGATTTTTAAAAAATATGTAAATAATTTTAAATATGCAAAAATGCTACAAAACGTTATTTTATTGCATTTTTTGACGATTTAAGGCATTTTCAAGGATTTTCTAAAAAACTATTTTTTTAGATAAAATATACCTTTGATTAAGCTTCCTTAAAAAAATAATAAAATTTCGCTTACTTTTCCCATAAATTTCAATTGCAGAAGAAATTGTATTTAAAAGTTTGATAGCTAAAAAATGAGTTTTGTCAGAAAAGCACTCAAACCGCTCTAAAACGTCGAAATATGCAATAAAATACAATTTTCGCACATTTTTCTGAGATTTTAATGTTTCATGTATTTTTTGAAAAATAATACGAAAATTCTATAATAATATTGATTTTTAATGGGATTTTTTAAAAATGTGTAAATAAATTATACATATTAAAAAACGCTATAAAACGTTATTTTATTGCATTTTTTGACGATTCAAGGCATTTTCAAGGAAATTTCAATTGCAGTAGAAATTCTAGTTAAAAGTTTGATAATCTAAGCATTTTAGCTAAAAAATGTGTTTTGTCAGAAAAGCAATCAAACCGCTCTAAAACGTCGAATTATGCAATAAAATACCAATTTAGCACATTTTTCTGAGATTTTAATGTTTCACGTATTTTTTGAAAAATAATACTAAATATTCTATAATAATATTAATTTTTAATGGGATTTTTTAAAAATGTGTAAATAATTTATAAATATTCAAAAATCCTATAAAACGTTATTTTATTGCATTTTTTGACGATTCAAGGCATTTTCAAGGATTTTCTGAAAACTGTTTTTTTTTAAATAAAACATACTTATGAGTAAGCCTGCTAAAAAAATCATACAATTTCACATACTTTTCCCATAAATTTCAATTGCAGTAGAAATTCTATTTAAAACTTTGATAATCTAAGTATTTTAGCTAAAAAATGAGTTTTGTCAGAAAAGCACTCAAACCACTCAAAAACGTCGAAATATGCAATAAAATACCATTTGAGCACATTTTTCTAAGCTTTTTAATGTTTCATGTATTTTTGAAAAATAATATAAAATATTGTATAATAATATTGGTTTTTATAGATTTTTAAAGGGATTTTTAAAAAATATGTAAATAGAGATTTTATTGCATTTTTTGACGATTCAAGGCATTTTCAAGGATTTTCTAAAAAAAAAATATTTTTTATATATAATATACCTATGAGTAACCCTCCTCAAAAAAATTCATAAAATTTCGTTTACTTTTCCCATAAATTTCAATTGCAGTAGAAATTCTATTTTAAAGTTTGATAATCTAACTATTTTAGCTAAAAAATTAGTTTTGTCAGAAAAGCACTCAAACAGCTCTAAAACGTCGAAATATGCAATAATGTTAGAACATTTTTCTAAGCTTTTTAATGTTTCTTATATTTTTTGAAAAATAATATGAAATATTGTATAATAATATTGATTTTTATAGATTTTTAAAGGGATTTTTAAAAAAATATGTAAATAAATTATAAATATGCAAAAATGCTATAAAACGTTATTTTATTGCATTTTTTGACGATTCAAGGCATTTTCAAGGATTTTCTAAAGAACTATTTTTTAGATAAAATATACGCTTCCTTTTCCCATAAATTTCAATTGCAGAAGAAATTGTATTGAAAAGTTTGATAGCTAAAAAATGAGTTTTGTCAGAAAAGCACTCAAACCGCTCTAAAACGTCGAAATATGCAATAAAATACCATTTTCGCACATTTTTCTGAGATTTTAATGTTTCATGTATTGTTTGAAAAATAATACAAAAATTCTAAATTATTATTGATTTTTAATGGGATTTTTTAAAAATGTGTAAATAATTTATACATATTAAAAAACGCTATAAAATGTTATTTTATTGCATTTTTTGACGATTCAAGGCATTTTCAAGGATTTTCTGAAAAACTATTTTTTTAGATAAAATATACCTATGAGTAAGCCTCCTCAAAAAAATCATAAAATTTCGCTTACTTTTCCCATAAATTTCAAATGCAGTATAAATTCTATTTAAAAGTTTGATAATCTAAGTATTTTAGCTAAAAAATGAGTTTTATTCAGGAAAGCACTCAAACCGCTCTAAAACATCGAAATATGCAATAAAATACCATTTTAGCACATTTTTCTGAGATTTTAATGTTTCATGTATTTTTTGAAAAATAATATGAAATATTCTATAATAATATTGATTATTATAGATTTTTAATGGGATTTTTTAAAAATATGTAAATAATTTATAAATATTCAAAAATGCTATAAAACGTTATTTTATTGCATTTTTTGAAAATTCAAGAAATTTTAAGGATTTTCTGAAAAAACTATTTTTTTTTTTAGATAAAATATACCTATGAGTAAGACTACTCAAAAAAAATAATAAAATTTCGCATACTTTTCCCATAAATTTGAATATTATTAGAAATTCTATTTAAAAGTTTGATAATCTAAGTATTTCAGCTAAAAAATGAGTTTCCTCAGAAAAGCACTCAAACCGCTCTAAAACGTCGAAATATGCAATAAAATACCATTTTAGCCCATTTTTCTAAACTTTTAATGTTTCATGTATTTTTTGAAAAATAATATGAAATATTGTATAATAATATTGATTTTTGTAGATTTTTAGTGGGATTTTTAAAAAATATAAAAATAATTTATAAATATTAGAAAACGCTATAAAACGTTATTTTATTGCATTTTTTGACGATTCAAGGCATTTTCAAGGATTTTCTGAAAAATTATTTTTTTTTTAGATAAAATATACCTGAGTAAGTCTCCTCAAAAAAAAATCATAAAATTTCGCTTACTTTTTCCATAAATTTTAATTGCACTAGAAATTCTATTTAAAAGTTTGATAATCTAAGTATTTTAGCTAAAAAATGAGTTTTTTTCAGAAAAGCAGTTAAACCGCTCTAAAATAACATTTTACAGCATTTTTTAATATTTTTAAAAATTCATGTAAAAATCTATAAAAAATAAATATTATTATAGAATATTTCATATTATTTTTGAAAAAATACATGAAACCATAAAAAGATCAGAAAAATGTGTTATAATGGTATTTTATTGCATCTATCAACGTTTTAGAGTGGTTTGAGTGCTTTTTTGACAAAACTCATTTTTTAGCTAAAATACTTAGATTATCAAACTTTTAAATAGAATTTCTACTGCAACTGAAATTTATGGGAAAAGTAAGGGAAATTTTATGATTTTTTTTTTGGAAGCTTACTCTCAGGTATATTTTATCTAAAAAAAAAGTTTTTTTAAAAATCTTTGAAAATGCCTTGAATCGTCAAAAATGCAATAAAATATCGTTTTATAGCATTTATGAATATTTATAAATTAATGACTTATTTTTACAAAATCCCATTAAAAATCTAAAGAATATTTCAAGTTATTTTTCAAACAATACAAGAAACATTGAAAAGAAAAATATGCTAAAATGGTATTTTATTGCAAATTTCGACGATTTAGAGCGGTTTGAGTGCTTTTCTGACAGAACCCATTTTTATGCTAAATTACTTAGATTATCAAACTTTTAAATAAAATTTCTACTGCAATTATGGGAAAAGTAAGGGAAATTTTATGATTTTTTTCAGGAAGGTTACTCATGGGTATATTTTATCTTTATAAATAGTTTTTCAGAAAATACTTGAAAATGCCTTTAATCGTGAAAAAATGCAGTAAATAACGTTTTATAGCATTTTTGAATATTTTTAAATAATTTCAATATTTTTAAAAATCCTTGTAAAAATATTTCATATTATTTTTCAAAAAATACATTGAACATTAAAAAGCTTAGAAAAATATGCTAAAATGGTATTTTATTGCATTTTTCGACGTTTTGGAGCGGTTTGAGTGCTTTTCTGACAAAACTTATTTTTTAGCTAAAATACTTAAATTATCAAAATTTTTAATATAATTTCTAATGCAATATAAATTTATAGGAAAAGTAAGTGAAATTTTATGATTTTTTTTTTTTTTGAGGAAGCTTACTCTCAGATATATTTTATCGAAAAAAATAGTTTTTAGAAAATCCTTGAAAATGCCTTTTATCGTCAAAAAATAAAATAAAATAACGTTATATAGCATTTTTGAATATTTATAAATAATTTACATATTTTTAAAAAAATCCCAATAAAAATCCATAAAAAATCAATATTATTATATAATATTTCATATTAGTTTTCAAAAAATACATGAAACATTAAAAAGCTCAAGAATATGTGCTTAAATGGTATTTTATTGCATATTTCAACGTTTTAGAGGGGTTTGAGTGCTTTTCTGACAAAACTCATTTTTAATTTAAACTTATAAATATAATTTTTACTGCAAATGAAATTAATGGGAAAAGTAAGGGAAATTTAATTATTTTTTTTTGAGGAAGCTTACTCTCAGGTATATTTTATCTAAAAAAATAGTTTTTCAGAAAATCCTTGAAAATGCCTTGAATCGTCAAAAAATGCAATAAAATAAAATTTTTAGCATTTTCGAATATTTTTAAATAATTTCAATATTTTTAAAAATCCATGTAAAAATCTATAAAAATCAATATTATTATACAATATTTCATATTATTTTTCAAAAAATACATGAAACATTAAAAAGACCAGAAAAATGTGCTAAAATGGTATTTTATTCCATATTTCAACGTTTTAGAACGGTTTCAGTGCTTTTGTGACAAAACTCATTTTTAAGCTAAAATACGTAGATTATCAAACTTTTAAATAGAATTTCTAATGCAATTGAAATTTATGGGAAAAGTAAGTGAAATTTTATGATTTTTTTAAGGAAGCTTACTCATAGGTATATTTTATCTAAAAAATAGTTTTTCTGAAAATCCTTGAAAATGCCTTCAATCGTCAAAAAATGCAATAAAATAACGTTTCATAGCATTTTTTAATATTTTTAAATTATTTACATATTTAAAAAAAAAAAAAAAAAAAAAAATCTATAATAAAATCAATAATATTATAGAATATTTCATATTATTTTTGGAAAAATACATGAAACATTAAAAAAATCAGAAAAATGTGCTAAAATGGTATTTTATTGCATATTTCGACGTTTTAGAGCAGTTAGAGTGCTCTTCTGTCAGAACTCATTTTTAGCTAAAATATTTAGATTATCAAACTTTTAAATAGAATTTCTACTGCAATTATGGGAAAAGTAAGGGAAATTTTATGATTTTTTTTAGGAAGTTTACTCTCAGGTATATTTTATCTAAAATAAAAGTAAAAAATGCAATAAAAAATGCAATAAAATAACGTTTTATAGCATTTTTGAATATTTTTAAATAATTTCAATATTATTCAAATCCATGTAAAAATCAATAAAAGTCAATATTACCCTTTACCGGGCAGGACCGTGTACAGACGGTCCTAAACACGTGTTTTTGCGCGTGTCATCCTACTCCCCCAGCGCATCTAGGTTCCCATTCTCTATATCTGACCAATCACAAGCCTTCTGTGAGTCGCTCCAGCTAAGTGAGACCGTCATCTGCTCGCTTCCCATTGGTTGAGAGACCAAAATGTAAACACTTCTCGCTTGGCGTCACCCAGAGCCGAATTTTTGCTCTTGTTCCACTCATATACACTGTGATTATACTCTCTACAATGTCGGTAAGTACTAATTGTTGTGTCCAGTGTGTAAATGAATAGTTTAGGCATATTTTGAGATATATATCAGGAGTTAGATATGCATAATATGAGTGTACCCTGCAATTGAAAAAAGTGCAGCAAAATATGACCGTGTACAGACGGTCCCGCCCGTCAGGGCCACATTTTAAATTTCAGTAAATAAATATTTATATAAAAATTTCTAGTGCATATATGAATTCTGTAGTGGTCTGGGTGTGTACAGAACATTCTTATTGTCATTCCAGATCAATGAGAAATTGTTCTATTGTGAACCCTTCCAACAGAAGTTCAAATATCTCTGCATTTTGGTGGAAAGTGACTCAGATCCAGAACCAGATGACCTGTTGCCATCTCCAGTGCAGTACCAACGTGCAGAAAGGCCTGATGACAGTGTGAGGTTTGACCAAAATGATAGGTTTGATAAAATGCTAGGTCACTGGCCAGTGCAAGGCAGAATATTTACATGCAATTATTGCAGCAAAACGAAAAATCATGTCACATCCTCATTTTGTGTGCCGTATGCAAGGTAAATCTATGCATCAAGAAGGAAAGAAATTGCTTCATAGCCTTTCATTGTAGCAATTAGTGATCAAGAATGATTGTTTTTCTCAGGAAATTCAGGAATATGGGACTTGAAAGTTTTATCCCTTTGCAATGTGTCCATGTTGCTCTTTTGTTCACTTTTATATTTTTATACCTACAAAATGTTTGGAAACAAGTTCCATTTGTGTTTTTGATATTGTCTATTAGTATAATAAAATAGAAAAATACTTATTTGGTGTTTTATTAACAATTGCAAATTTGCAACATTCAGAATTTGACACCCTTTAACGGTCGGGACCGTCTGTAGACGGTCCTTGAATATTGGCAATTGCGTGAAAAGTTTTTAGAATTTCAATTATATGGGCTCATTATCCTTACATTGAGTTACTCTATCCACTCATATGAAATACATTTCGAAATTATCATTTTCCAGGGAGTGCCCGGTAAAGGGTTAAACAATATTTCATATTATTTTTCAAAAAATACATGAAACATTAAAAAGCTCCGAAAAATGTTCTAAAAAGGTATTTTGTTGAATATTTCGACGTTTTAGAGCGGTTTGAGTGCGTTTTTGACAAAACTCATTTTTTTGCTAAAATACATAGATTATCAAACTTTTAAATAAAATTTCTACTGCAATTGAAATTTATGGGAAAAGTAAGCGATTTTTTTTTTTTTTTTTTTTTTTTGGAGGAAGCTCACTCATCGGTATATTTTATTTAAAAAAAAAATAGTTTTTCAGAAAATCCTTAAAAATACCTTGAATCGTCAAAAAATGCATTAAAATAACGTTTTATAGCATTTTCGAATATTTTTAAATAATTTCAATATTTTTAAAAATCAATGTAAAAATCTATAAAAAATCAATAATATTGTAGAATATTTCCTATTATTTTTCAAAAAAATACATGAACCATTAAAAAGCCCAAAAAAATGTGCTAAAATTATATTTTATTGCATTTTTCGACGTTTTATAGAAAGCTTACTCATGGGTATATTTTATCTTTAAAAATAGTTTTTTTCAGAAAATCCTTGAAAATGCCTTGAATAGTGAAAAAATGCAATAAATTAACGTTTTATAGCATTTTTAAATAATTTTAATATTTTTAAAAATCCATGTAAAATTCTATAAAAATTAATATTATTATAGAATATTTCATATTATTTTTCAAAAAATAGATGAAACATTAGAAAGCTCAGAAAAATATGCTAAAATGGTATTTTATTGCATATTTCGACGTTTTAGAGCGGTTTGAGTGCGTTTCTGACAAAACATATTTTTTAGCTAAAAAACTTAGATTATCAAACTTTTAAATAGATTTTCTACTGCAATTCAAATTTATATGAAAAGTAACCGAAATTTTATCATTTTTTTTAAAGAAGCTTACTCATCTAAAAGAAATATTTTTTTAAGAAAATCCTTTAAAATGCCTTGAATCGTCAAAAATGCAATAAAATAACGTTTTATAGCACTTTTGAATATTTAGAAATTATTTACATATTTTTAAAAAAATTTATTAAAAATTTGTAAAAATCAACATTATTATAGAGTATTAACATGATTTTAAAAAAAAATACATGAAACATTAAAAAGCTCAGAAAAATGTGCTAAAGTTTTATTTTATTGTATATTTAGACGTTTTAGAGCAGTTTGAGTGCTTTTCTGACAAAACTCATTTGTTAGTTAAAATACTTAGATTATCAAACTTTTAAATAGAATTTCTACTGGAATTGAAATTTATGGGAAAAGTAAGGGAAATTTTATGATTTTTTTTTCTGGAAGGTTACTCATCGGTATATTTATTTTTGAATCATCAAAAATGCAATAAATTAATGTTTCATAGCATTTTCGAATATTTTTAAATAATTTCAATATTTTTAAAAATCCATGTAAAAATCTATAAAAATCATTATTATTACTATAGAATATTTCATATTATGTTTTAAAATATACATGAAACATTAAAAAGATCAGAAAAATGTGCTAAAATGATATTTTGTTGCATATTTCGACGTTTTAGAGCGGTTTGAGTGCTTTTCTGTCAAAACTCATTCTTTAGTTAAAATAATTAGATTATAAAACTTTTAAATAGAATTTCTACTGCAATTGAAATTTATGGGAAAATTAAGGGAAATTTTATGATTTTTTTTTTAGGAAGTTTACTCCCAGGTATAATTTATCTAAAATAAAAGTTTTTCAGAAAATCCTTGAAAATGCCTTGAATCGTCAAAAAATGCAATAAAATAACGTTTTATAGCATTTTTGAATATTTTTAAATAATTTCAATATTTTCAAAAATCCATGTAAAAATCAATAAAAATCAATATTTTTATATAATATTTCATATTATTTTTCAAAAATTACATACAACATTAAAAAGCTGAGAAAAATGTGCTTAAATGGTATTTTATTGTATATTTCAACGTTTTAGAGGGGTTTGAGTGCTTGTCTGACAAAACTCATTTTTTTAGCTAAAATACTTAGATAATCTAACTTTTAAATAGAATTTCTACTGCAATTAAAATTTATGGGAAAAGTAAGGAAATTTATTATTTTTTTGAGGAAGCTTACTCTCAGGTATATTTTATCTAAAAAAATTGTTTTTCAGAAAATCTGTGAAAATGCCTTTAATCGTCAAAAAATGCAATAAAATAACGTTTTATAGCATTTTTGAATATTTATAAATTATTTACATATTTTTAAAAAATCCCAATACAAATCTGTAATAAAATCAATATTTCTCTAGAATATTTCATATTATTTTTCAAAAAATACATGAAACATTAAAAAGCTCAGAAAAATGTGCTTAAATGGTATTTTATTGCATATTTCAACGTTTTAGAGCGGTTTGAGTGCTTTTCTGACAAAACTCATTTTTTAGTTAAAATACTTAGATTATCAAACTTTTAAATAGAATTTCTACTGCAAATTAAATTTATGGGACAAGAAAGGGAAATTTTATGATTTTTTTTGAGGTAGCTTTCTCTCAGGTATATTTTATCTAAAAAAATAGTTTTTCAGAAAATCCTTGAAAATGCCTTGAATCGTTAAATTTTTTTTGAATATTTTTAAATAATTTCAATATTTTTAAAAATCCATGTAAAAATCAATAAAAATCAATATTATTATAGAATATTTCATATTATTTTTCAAAAAATACATGAAACATTAAAAAGCTCAGAAAAATGTGCTTAAATGGTATATTATTGTATATTTCAACGTATTAGAGCGGTTTGAGTGCTTTCTGACAAAACTCATTTTTTTTAGCTAAAATAGTTAGATAATCAAACTTTTAAATATAATTTCTACTGCAATTGAAATTTATGGGAAAAGTAAGGGAAATTTTATGATTTTTTTTTTCAGGAAGCTTACGCAAGGGTATATTTTATCTTTAAAAATAGTTTTTCAGAAAATCCTTGAAAATACCTTTAATCGTCAAAAATGCAATAAAATAACGTTTTATAGCATTTCTGAATATTTATAAATTATTTACATATTTTTAAAAAAAAAATCCCAATACAAATCTTTAAAAAATCAATATTATTATAGAATATTTCATATTATTTTTCAAAAAATACATGAAACATTAGAAAGCTCAGAAAAATGTGCTTAAATGGTATTTTATGGCATATTTCAATGTTTTAGAGCGGTTTGAGTGGTTTTCTGTCAAAACTCATTCTTTAGTTTAAATAATTAGATTATCAAACTTTTAAATAGAATTTCTACTGCAATTGAAATTTATGATTTTTTTTTTTTTTAGGAAGTTTAATCCCAGGTATATTTTATCTAAAATAAAAGTTTTTCAGAAAATCCTTGAAAATGCCTTTAATCGTCAAAAAAATGCAATAAAATATCGTTTTATAGCATTTTTGAAAAATTATTAATTATTATTTTTAAAAAATCTCAATAAAAATCTTTAAAAAATCAATGTTATTATAGAATATTTCATAATGTTTTTCAAAAAATGCACGAAACATTAAAAAGCTCAGAAAAATGTCCTTAAATCGTACTTTATAGCATATTTCAACGTTTTAGAGCGGTTTGAGTGCTTTTCTGTCAAAACTCATTCTTTAGGTAAAATAATTAGATTATAAAACATTTAAAAAGAATTTCTACTGCAATTGAAATTTATGGGAAAAGTAAGGAAAATTTTATTATTTTTTTTAGGAAGTTAACTCCCAGGTATAATTTATCTAAAATAAAAGTTTTTCAGAAAATAGTTGAAAATGCCTTGAATCGTCAAAAAATGCAATAAAATAACGTTTTCTAGCATTTTTGAATATTTTTAAATAATTTCAATATTTTTAAAAATCCATGTAAAAATGAATAAAAATCAATATTATTATAAAATATTTCATATTATTTTTAAAAAAATACATAAAACATTAAAAAGCTCAGAAAAATGTGCTTAAATGTTTTTTTATTGTATATTTCAACGTTTTAGAGCGGTTTGAGTGCTTCTCTGACAAAACTCATTTTTTAGTTAAAATAGTTAGATAATCAAACTTTTAAATAGAATTTCTACTGCAATTGAAATTTATGGGACAAGAAATGAAAATTTTATGATTTTTTTTGAGGAAGCTTTCTCTCAGGTATATTTTATCTAAAAAAATAGTTTTTCAGAAAATCCTTGAAAATGCTTGAATCGTCAAAAAATGCAATAAAATAACGTTTTATAGCATTTTGAATATTTTTAAATAATTTCAATATTTTTAAAAATCCATGTAAAAATCTTAAAAAATCAATATTATTATAGAATATTTAATATTATTTTTGAAAAAATACATGAAACATTAAAAGATCAGAAAAATGTGCTAAATGGTATTTTATTGCATATTTCGACGTTTTAGAGCGGTTTGAGTGCTTTTCTGACAAAACTCATTTTTTAGTTAAAATACTTAGATTATCAAACTTTTAAATATAATTTCTACAGCAATTGAAATTTATGGGAAAAGTAAGGGAAATTTTATGATTTTTTTTTAGGAAGCTTACTCTCAGGTATATTTTATCTAAAAAATAGTTTTCAGAAAATCCTTGAAAATGCCTTTAATCGTCAAAAAATGCAATAAAATATCGTTTTATAGCATTTTTGAATATTTATAAATAATTTCAAAATTTTTAAAAATCTCAATAAAAATATTTAAAAAAGCAATGTTATTATAGAATATTTCATAATTTTTTTCAAAAAATGCACGAAACATTAAAAAGCTCAGAAAAATGTGCTTAAATGGTATTTTATTGCATATTTCAACGTTTTAGAGCGGTTTGAGTTCTTTTCTGACAAAACTCATTTTTTAGTTAAAATACTTAGATTATCAAACTTTTAAATAGAATTTTTACTGCAAATTAAAATTATGGGACAAAAAATGGAAATTTTATGATATTTTTTGAGGAAGCTTACTCTCAGGTATATTTTATCTAAAAAATAGTTTTCAGAAAATCCTTGAAAATGCCTTTAATCGTCAAAAATGCAATAAAATAATAGTTTTATACATTTTGAATATTTATAAATTATTTACATATTTTTAAAAATCCAATAAAAATCTTGATAAAATCAATATTATTATAGAATATTTCATATTATTTTTAAAAAATACATGAAACATTAAAAAGCTCAGAAAAATGTGCTTAAATGGTATTTTATTGCATATTTCAACGTTTTAGAGCGGTTTGAGTGCTTTTCTGACAAAACTCATTTTTAGTTAAAATACTTAGATTATCAAACTTTTAAATAGAATTTCTACTGCAATTGAAATTTATGGGACAAGAAATGAGAAATTTTATGATTTTTTTTTGAGGAAGCTTTTCTCAGGTATATTTTATTAAAAATAGTTTTTCAGAAAATCCTTGAAAATGCCTTGAATCGTCAAAAAATGCAATAAAATAACGTTTTATAGCATTTTTGAATATTTTTAAATAATTTCAATATTTTTAAAAATCCATGTAAAAATCAATAAAAATCAATATTATTATAGAATATTTCATATTATTTTTAAAAAATACATGAAACATTAAAAGACTCAGAAAAATGTGCTTAAATGGTATTTTATTGCATATTTCAACGTTTTAGAGCGGTTTAGTGCTTTCTGACAAAACTCATTTTTAGTTAAAATACTTAGATAATCAAACTTTTAAATAGAATTTCTACTGCAAGTTAAATTTATGGGAAAAGAAAGGGAAATTTTATGATTTTTTTTTCAGGAAGCTTACTCATATGTATATTTTAATTTTAAAAATAGTTTTTCAGAAAATCCTTGAATCGTCAAAAAAATGCATAAAATAATGTTTTATAGCATTTTCGAATATTTTTAAATAATTTCAATATTTTTAAAAATCCATGTAAAAATCATTAAAAATCAATATTATTATAGAATATTTAATATTATTTTTGAAAAAAATGCATGAAACATTAAAAAGATGATAAAAATGTGCTAAATGGTATTTTATGGCATATTTTGACGTTTTAGACCGGTTTGAGTGCTTCTCTGACAAAACTCATTTTTTAGTTAAAATACTTAGATTATCAAACTTTTAAATAGAATTTCTACTGCAATTGAAATTTATGGGAAAAGTAAGGGAAATTTTATGATTTTTTTTTTTGAGGAAGCTTATTCTCATGTATATTTTATTTAAAAAAATAGTTTTTCAGAAAATCCTTGAAAATGCCTTTAATCGTCAAAAAATGCAATAAAATAACGTTTTATAGCATTTTTGAATATTTATAAAAATTTCAATATTTTTAAAAATCCAATAAAAATCTTATAAATCAAATATTATTATACAATATTTCATATTATTTTTCAAAAATACATGAAACATTAAAAGCTCAGAAAAATGTGCTAAAATTTATTTTATTGCATATTTCAGTTTTAGAGCGGTTTTTGATGATTTTCTGACAAAATCATTTTTTAGTTAAAATTCTTAGATTATCAAACTTTTAAATAGATTTTCTACTGCAAATTAAATTTATGGGACAAGAAAGGGAAATTTTATGATTTTTTATTTTTTGAGGAAGCTTTCTCTCATGTATATTTTATGTAAAGAAATGTTTTTCAGAAAATCATTGAAAATGCCTTGAATCGTCAAAAAATGCAATAAAATAACTTTTTATAGCATTTTTGAATATATATAAATAATTTCAATATTTTTAAAAATCCATGTAAAAATCAATAAAAATCACTATTACTATAGAATATTTCATAAATTTTTTTTCAAAAAATACATGAAACATTAAAAAACTCAGAAAAATGTGCTTAAATGGTATTTTATTGCACATTTCAACGTTTTAGAGCGGTTTGACTGCTTTTCTGACAAAACCATTTTTACTAAATACTTAGATTATCAAACTTTTAAATAGAATTTCTACTGCAATTAAATTTATGGGAAAAGTAAGGAAATTTTATGATTTTTTTTTAGGAAGCTTTACTCTCATGGTATATTTTATCTAAAAATGTTTTTCAGAAAATCTTGAAAATGCTTGAATCGTAAAAAATGCAATAAAATAACGTTTTATAGCATTTTTGAATATTTTAAATAATTTCAATATTTTTAAAATCCATGTAAAATCTATATAAAATAATATTATTATACAATATTTCATATTATTTTTCAAAAAATACATGAAATATTAAAAGCTAGAAAAAAGTGCTAAAATTATTTTATTGCATATTTCTACTTGATTTTTAAGAGCGTTTGAGTGCTTTTTGAATAAAATCATTATTTGTTAAAATACTAGATTATCAAAACTTTTAAATGAATTTCTATTGCAATTGAGTTTTAGATCGGTTTGAGTGGTTTTCGACAAACTTATTTAGCAAAAATACTTAGTACAAACTTTTAAATAGATTTTCTTCTGCAATTGAAATTTATGGGAGAAGTAAGCGAAATTTTATGATTTTTTTTATCTAAAAAAAAGTTTTTCAGAAAATCCTTGAAAATGCCTTGAATCGTTAAAAAATGCAATAAAATAACGTTTTATAGCAGTTTTGAATATTTTTAAATAAATTCAATATTTTTAAAAATCCATGTAAAAATCTATAAAAATAAATATTATTATACAATATTTCCTATTATTTTTCAAAAAATACATGAAACATTAAAAAGCTCAGAAAAATGTGCTAAAATTTTATTTTATTGCATATTTCGACGTTTTAGAGCGGTTTGAGTGTTTTTCTAACTAAACTCATTTTTTTGTTAAAAATTTGAATCAAACTTTTAAAAAAAATTTTACTTTAATTGAAATTTATGGGTAAAGTAA
>WNWK01024379.1:0-29825 GCA_009830355.1 Cherax destructor
TTGCTCACCCCCCAAAAACCGTCAAGTAAAAAACCTTGCCTCCATTCACTCCTATCAAATACCTCACAAACTTGGGGGGTAAACCCCCGCCAAAACCCCTTTTCCCCCTCCCCCAAAACCTTTCCTAGGCCGCCCCCCCCCCGCCTTCCCCCCCCACATTTTTTACACTCTAAATCACTTTTTTCCGTTCCATTCTTTTACATGCCAAACCACCAAAACAACCCCCCTCAGCTCTCTGGACAATCGTTTTGGGCCCCCACCTCCCTAATTTCCAAACTCAATTCTCTGTTTATATTACAAAATTGACCTCAGACATAATTTCCCCCAGTCTTCCCCGTTCAACATTCACCCCCCGCTTCCCCCCCATATAAAGCGTTTTCAAACTCTCATACATTCCCCTTTTTCCCTGGAAAGGGTTTTTTGTCCCACAGATAAGTGCTCCACCCCCCCTTTTCCCTCATCAATTCTATGATTCCCTCTCCTTCTGTGGACATCCCCACTCCCAAATATCTGAATACATTCACCTCCTCCTCTCTCTCCCCCCAATCGATCCCCCAATTTTTCGTCCCTTTCTTTTTTTTCCTCATCACCTTCCTTTTTCCTATTTCCCCTTTCAATTTCTTCTTTCACCCCCCTACCAAATTCCCCCAAACCTCCATTTCTTTAAACCCCCCAAAAGCACAGTTATGAAAAAGCAACTTTAAACCCCCCTTTGTATTTGCTTCTTTTTTTTTCCCAACACCTCTTCCAAAAAATTCCTTCTCTTACAACCCCATCTATAAATATATTGAACAACCACGGTGACATCAAAATCCTTGTCTAAGGCCCACTTTTAGGGGAAATACCCCCCTTCCCCCTCCACACACTCTAACCTGAGCCTCATTCCTCATAAAAACTCTTCACTTTTTTCAGAAACCCTTTCCCCCCTTTCCCCTCCCTAAAATCCCCTTCCCCCTATCCCTTTTCCCCTTTTCCAAATCCATAAACCAAAAAACATCTTTCCCTATCCAAATACTGCCCTATATGTTTCATAAACACTTGGTCTCACCCCCCCTTAAAAACCCCGTTTTTACCCCTTTTTTCTGTTTTACTCTTAATTCTTTCAATAAAAACTCTACCAAAACTTTACCAGGCATAACAGACTTTTTTAATTTTTCACTCTCTTTTTCCCCCTTTGCCCTTTTAAAAAAGGAAAATACATCTCTAACCCCCGGGCCTTACCCTTTTCCATTTATTAAAAAATAGCACCAACCACTCAAAATTATATCCCCACCTCTTTTAACATTTCTATCTTTATCCCATCAACCCCGCTGCCTTACCCCCCTTTTTTCCCCCCTTACGAACTTCCCTACACCCCCTCTTTTCCACACCCCCACAAAATGTTATTCCTCCTTCCCCCAAACAAACCCGCTTCCCGTCTTCATCAACATTTAACAAATCCTCAAAATATTCTCTCCATCTTCCCATCCCCAAATCCCCCTTTTAACTCTCCCTCCTATTTTAACTTTAAACCTTTGTTCTCTGTTCAACTTATTAATTATTAAAACTTTTTTTATTTTAAAAAATTTCTGTAACATTCCCCTCTCTCCTCTTTTTACATTTTTTCCCCCTCTTTTAACCTCTTTTTTTCCCCTCCATATCTCTTCCCTCCTTGCATCCTTCTATTTTAAAAACCCTCATATGCTAACCCCCTTTTCTCTTCACATCATTCCACCAATCGCTCCTCTTCCCTCCCCCCACTGCCTGTAACCAAAATTCTCTGCACTCTTCCCACATTTTTAAACCCCCCATTTTTTTTGACCCCATTGCCTACCTCTCACTAATCTTTAATAGTATAAAATATAATAATAATAATTTTTATTTCAATGCATTTACAATTAAATTTTTGGGGGTTTAAAAAAATAAAAAATAAAACTAAAAGCAGGAAACCACTGGCATATGGATTGGGGGTTTATTCAGAGACTTATTCATAAATTAATGCTAAAAAATTTTGAGTTTATTTAGTTCTATATTTTTTAAAAATTTTAATGGTTATACATCTATTTAAAGACAATACAAGAAATTGGTTAGTTAATCTATTGTAAATTTATTTTAAAACAGTATGTTGATGCATATAGTATAATAACAATACAGAAATAGTTTTAGAGTTTCATCTAGGTATATATTTTATTTTAATTGAAAAATTTTTCTATAAGTTTTAAGTTGTTTTATTTTCCCCAAATGCCTCCCCTTTTTTTTATAAACCTTCACCTCTCTTTTTTTTACTATTCTATTTTTTCCCTTGTATCCCCCTACCTTTTACTCCCACTGAGCCTAAAAAAAGGTCGTATATCTTAGCCCCCCTAAAACATGTACATCCTGAATCTACTCAACAGTCTTTTATCTACCAATCATAGTCCAACAAATATTCCGCCCTACATCAAACTTGATACTTATTTTCCTCTTTTTTTTAAAAAAATGTATTACCTATAACAAACCCCCCTTTTTATACAAAGTTCAATAAAAAGGGGCCCCCCTTATCATTTACACCTGGGACCCCAAACTTACCTACTACCCCTCCCTGTTTCTCCCTTTGATTTGGCCCCTACCACAATTACTCTCTCATTTGGTTAAAAAATTCCTATACATTGCAACATCTCCCAAAATCTCTCTCCCCTCTCCTCCTCTCTTCTCCAGGTGCATACACGCTTATTATGACCCATTTTGCATCCGCCCCCTTTTTTTAACCAATAATTTGAATTTACACTTATATTCCCCTTTTCCCAAACTACCCCTTAAAATTTTTTACCCTTCCTTAGCTCTAACTCTCTCAGATATCCGCAATCCATTTATTTTTCCCCCCCCTGAAACTCGCCCCCCCCCCTTAGCTTTGTTGGCCCAAATAACTTCTTTTCATTCTCTGGCAAATCTCTTTTTATCATCCCTTTCCCCTCCCCCCACATTCAGACAACCCCTTTTATAAAGTTTTCTTCTTCTCGTTTTTTTTAGATTTGAAGGGGAAAAGGGGGTTCTAATTGCTCGGCATCTTAGTTGCCTCAAGAGTGGGGAAAAAATTTTTTTTCCCTTCCCCCGGACAAAAAGGGTGATATTTTAGAACCCCTTTAAAACCCCAAAAATTTTTAAATCCCCCCATGGATTCATGAGGGGGGCCTTCCCCCCTATCTAATTTTTCCTTCTTTTTAAAACTTTTTTCTGTTGATCCCCGATAAAAATTGATATTGTTTATTTAGATTTTAGTAAGGCTTTTGATAAATGCTGCACCAGAGTGTTAAAAAGTGGCGTAGGGGTTGGGGGAAAAAAAAACTGTCATGGATAGTCATGGCCCCAAAGGAAGCGGGGAGTTGCTTAAATGGGGTTAAATCCGGTGGGGATCTTAACAAGTGGGTTCCACAGGGATCAGTCTTGGGCCCATTGTTGTTTATAATATTATCAATGACCTTGGGGATACTAGTGATATGAGCAAATTGCCGGCGACATGAAGATAGGTGGAAAATTTATTCAAACGTAGATGTCCGGGGGAACTTCAAGGATTTAGACAAACCAAATTGGGTCAGAAAAAGTGGCAGATGCAGTTCAATGTAGATAAATGCGGTTCTGAAGCTCGGGGTGTCCATAACTAACCTAAGTTGAATGGCTAGAACTTAGCTATACAATTGCAAGAAGGACTTGGGGGTTATTAAGCAAACCAAACCAAGACGAGTGCCTAAGCGTACATAATAAGGTAACAGTTTGGGATTTATATAAGGTGTAACAAAGTTCAGGGGTTATATTACAGCTTTAACATCATTATAGGCCTCACCTGTTCCAGCTCATTCTGGTCTCCATATTACAGTGGACATTAATTCGTTAGAAAACATTAGCATAGAATATAAATTAAATAGTTAGAAATCTTCCGTATGAAGAAAGATTGAAGACCTAAATACATTACTTGAAGGGTGAATAGGGAGACATGATCGAGGTATACAAGTGGAAAATGGGTATTAAAAAAGGGGATTAAATAAGGTCTTGAGGATATCTCTCAAGAGAACCCCTAATAATGGATTCAAGTTAGATAAGTTTAGATTTAGAAAGGATATAGGAAAGTATTGGTTTGGAAATTTGGATTGATGGTGGAACGTCTCCCTAGTAGGGTTATTGAAGCTGGACCTTGGGTGTTTAAAATTTAGGTTATAAAATTCAGAGTGAGGGGTTGGTTGAGTGGGACTCGCACATGGTAAAAGAATTATCAAAGCTTATTTCTTGGGTAGCATTGTTGGGTTGAGCAAATATTCTGTTAGTGGGAGGTTGTGAAGGACCTGCCTAGTATGGGCCAACAGGCCTGCTGCAGTGTTCCTCCTTTCTTATGTTCTTGCCCCCTCAAACACCTGGTGACACACATACATACATACAATGCAACCAAACATTCTAACCCAAAACACATACCATACCCAATGCTCCCACCTACCTCATTACAACTCCACCTTCACACCAATCACCCATAGTTCCTCATTGGTCTCCCCTTTCCCAACCCCAACGTCCCCATACTACAGTTTTAGAAAAGTTGAAGGTTTGGTATACAAATCAGATGGAATAAAAAATAAATGTGAGGACTGGTATGAAAGAATGGGCTCCCCAGTCATAATGCCTCACAGAAACGAAACTCACCAGGATGATAACAGATGAACCTTTCCACCGGATATCAAATCCCACTGCTCATTAAGAACCGGTGGGGATTGGGGAAGTGGAAGGATTGGATGGAATGGGCGAAAGGGACTACATAAGGAAACAATCCAGTTGAGGCCATAAGGTGGTTTGCTGTAATGTACAACCCCGGTGCAGGAGGCCAAGAAAGAATATGGCCCGAGGCAACAACAATGGTAGAACTGCTGAGGTGACCGAAAAGCTCACATGGGGAACAAAATTATTGTTTGGGATTTCTATTACAAGGAGTTGATTGGGAAAACCTGGAGCCCCATGGGGGGCTGAATCATGGAAGCCAAGATGATGGATGTGGTACTGGAAAACCTCATGCATCATATTTAGAACTCCAAAAGAGAGATGAGGATGATCCAGAAGACTGGACCTAGTCAACCTGATAGTTCGGACATCGAGGAGATCACGTATGAAAGGCCCCTTGGGACTAGTGATCATGGGTTCTGTGTTTTGATTATATAGTTGAGCTACAAGTGGAGCGGAAAGGATGGGAAAACAGAAACTACAAAGGGGGACTACACAGGCAAGGAACTTCCACAAGACATTCAGTGGGAGAGAGAATTGGCAGGAAAACCAGTAAAAGAAATGATGGACTATGTGACAACAAAATGCAAAGAGGCAGAGGAGGGTTTGTTCCCAAGGGCTAATGGGAAGACCAGACGAGTCCTTGGTTCCCCAAAGGTGTAGGGAGGCAAAAACTAATGCCTAGAGAATGGAAAAAGTACAGAAGACAAAGAACCCGGAAAATAAAGGTTGGGTGAAGAGCCAAAACGAATATGCACGGTAAGAAGGGGGCTCAGCGACAATGGAAAAAGACATAACAAAAAGTAAGTCTGACCCGAAGCTGTTGTATAAATAGGAGGAAAACCGTCAAGGACCAGGTAATCAGGCTGAGGAAGGAAGGTGGGGGGTTCACAAAAAACGACCAAGGGGAACTCAACGAGATTTAAGAAAATAAAGAGGAGACAGGAAGGACTCCAGGAATTCAGAATAGGGGTACACTAACAAGTGCTGGATGAAAACACACAACCGGAGGAGGTGAAAAGCTGCTATGTTTCGATACCTCAAAAAGGGGGACCAGACAACATCTCTCCGGGGTCCTTAGAAGGGCAGGATGTTGTGTTTGCTAATAAAAATCTTCAACACATCCATTGAAACTGGGCAATACCTGAGGTGTGGAAGATGACAAATATAGTCCCAATTTTTTTAAAAAAGGGCAGACAGGGCATTAAACTCAGACTTGTGTCACTGGGTGTATAGTATGCAAAGTCATGGAGAAGATCATCAGGAGGGGGTGGTGGGACCTAGAAACACAAGCTTATAACGCAACCACACGGTTTTCAGGGAAGGAAAATCCTGTGTCAAAAACCTTTGGAGTTTTATGACAAGTAACAGAAGTAAGACATGAGAGAAAGGGGTGGATAGACTGCATTTTCTTGGACTGCAAGAAGGCGTTGACACAGTTCCCCCAAAAAGGGGTTTGCAAAAGCTAGAGGATCAGGCCACATAAAAAAGAAAGGCACTGCAATGGATCAGAGAATTCTGACGGGAGGCAACAACGAGTTGGTCGTGGGTGTCAAAGTGGGCATCTGTAAATGAGGTTGTGTCAGCCCTAGGACCTGTGCTGTTTTTGGTAATGTGAATAACATCGGAAGGGATAGCTAAAGTGTCCTGTTTGCAGATGATGTGAAGTTAATGAGGAAAATTTCAGTCGAAGATCAGGCAGGATTACAAAGGGACCTGGACAGGCTACAAGCCTGGTCCGTAACTTCCCTGAATTTAACCCTGCCATATGTAAATCTGAAGATCGAAGGGCAAGAAGACCCCAGACAGAGTATAGTCTAGGTGGCCAAAGACCAAACCTCACTCAAGGAAAAAAGATCTTGGGGGTATAATCCAACACATCTCCTGAGGCTACATCAATCAGATAACTGCTGCAGCATCACCCTGGCAAACCTAAGAATAGCGTTAATACCTCACTAAGAATCGTTCAAGATCCTTCACCATATCGGGCCCATACTGGAGTATGCATCACCAGTTTGGAACCCACACCTTGTCAAGCACATCAAGAAATTAGAGAAAGTGAAAAGGTTTGCAACAAGACTAGTCCCAGAGCTAAGGGTTGTCCTACGAAAAGAAAGGTTAAGGGAAATGGCCGGGCGCACTAGAGGACAAGAGGGTTAGGGAGACATGATAACGACATATAAAATACTCGAAGAATAGATAAGGTGGACAGAACAGGATGTTCCAGAGGGGGGAACCGAAACAAGGGTACTTGAAAGTTGAAGACTCCTATGAGTCAAAGGGATGTTAAAGTATTTCTTCAGTCATAGAGTTGCAGGAAGGGAAACCTAGAAAGTACGTAGTGGAGGCAGGAACCATCATAGTTTAAGCGAGGTTTGAAAAGCTCATGGGAGGGAGAGAGAGGACCTAAGCAATCAGTGAAGGCGGGGCCAAGAGCATGACGGGGCCCCCAAACCACAAATAGGTGAGTACATCCATTCCTACCTCCTCCCCCCTCCCTACCTACCTACCTACCTACCTACCTACCTACCTCCCTCCCCCCTCCCCCCCTCCTCCCTACCAAAACCCCCTGCCTCCCTCCTCCCCTCCTCCTCCCTCCTCCTGCCTGCCTGCCTCCTGCCCCTGCCTACTGCCTCCCTGCCTCCTCCCTGCCTGCCTGCCCCTCCTCCTGCCTCCCCTGCCTGCCTGCCTGCCTCTCCTGCCTGCCTCCCTCCCTTTCCCTGCCTGCCTCCTGCCTGCCTCCCTGCCTCCCTCCTCCTCCTCCCTCCCCCTCCTCCCTCCTCCCTCCCTCCTCCTCCTGCCTCCTCCCTGCCTCCTGCCACCACCCCTCCCTGCCTGCCTGCCTCCTCCTCACCTACCTCCTACCTCCACCTCCTACTTTTCTTACTTTTTTCATTTTAAAGACTGTTTAGATTATTAACTGTGGGTATTATACCCAGAATAATTTAAAGCAAACAATTTTATTTCTTTGTCCTTAGGTCGTTTTCCCAGGATGCCACTTTTAGCAGGGACCCTAGTGTAAATATAATATTTTTGCCTCTTTGCTAAATATCCTGTTTAGGTAAATGGACACAGATGCAACTAATGCAAAATTGCTTTTCAAGTCGTAATGGCTTGACAAAGCTCCTGGAAATAAACATTGCTTTGTCAGAGAAAAGATAAGTTTTGTCAAGCCATAATGGTTTGACAAAGCTCCTGAGTGAAAATTGCTTTGTCAAAAGAAAGATAAGTTTGTCAAGTCATAATGGTTTGACAAAGCTCCTGGAGAGGAAACATTTCTTTGTCAGAGAAAAGATAAGTTTTGTCAAGCCATAATGGCTTGACAAAGCTCTTAGATGAAATGTTGAATTAAAATTTTGCATTATTCATCTTTGTCCATTTCCTAACATTTTGTCAAATTCTACCATTAGTAAATACCTATAATGCTCATTAAGTGTTCATCAACTGTATTTTGTGCTCATAGCACTGTAAATAAATTTATTCCGTAAGTCTAAGTAAAGATTTGTCACATAGCTATCCATTTACTGCAGGTAACAGGGACAACAAGTGTTGGAGACTTGCCCATACCTGCCAAACCTGACTCTCATTAGATTAAAGGTCATTCAGTACTGAAAAGGTAAAAATGGAGGTGTTGGGGTGAGGCAGAGGTGGGTGTCTTGAGGGTAAGAAGGATATCAGTAGATGGTGTCCTGTGGCTTGGGTTTGGGAACGCACTCACCCACTGGTGTCTGTGGTTCGATTCCCAACACGAGTGAAAATGTTGGTCATGTGTCCTTGTACCTGCTGTCACCAGTCACCTAGCAGTAAATAGGTACCTGGTTGTTAGTTGACGGTCTGGGTTGCATCCTGGTTGACAAGATTGAAGGACCCCAATGGAAATAAGACAGACAGTTTCAATGATCCATGGACTTTCTTGGGTGGCTAACCCTCTGGGTTAAAAATCTGAACAAACCTTATCTTTTTCAGGTATGTTTTTGGCTGAGGGCAAGTTGGGTTACTTTGGGTGCATCTGGGGCCATGGTCCCTGTCATCTTTAATCCTGTTTACAAATTTTGAAAACTGAAAATCAACTATAGTGGTCCCGAGTTTCAGCCATAATTCGTTCAGAAGGCTCTTCTTGTGCTGTTACTGAACAAATTTGTTCCCATAAGGAATAATGTAAATTAGCTTAGTCCGTTTCAGACCCCCAAAATACACTTAAAAACACTTACAATAATACCTTAACATAATTTTGAGTTGGGAGCTGTTGAAACTCGGGGTACCACTGTACGTATATCAGCGATATGTTGTGTATCGGAAGGGTAGAGGACATTCACTGCACACAGGCCATGTTTTTTTGTTTATTGTTTTATTTGGACAAATGGAAATTGGTGCCAGCTTTTCTGTGTCAAAGTCTGGTGAAGCAACATTGATTCCTTCAATTATTTTATTAATTGGACATAAAATATTGTGAAAGCAAACAGCAGGGTCAAAGTGATTAGATCCTTGTTTTATGTCAAGTAAGTTACCTTAGTATCTTAAGAGGTTATTTTAATGTAGTGTATAATATGATTATTCTTGTGTTTCTATCAGAAATGAACATTGGTGATACCAATTTTATTATACTGTTAAAACTGATAAAAATGTTATGAAAAATGGTAATTGTTATATACTGTAAAATATACTTTTGAATTATACATTTTCAAATGTTTTGCTGGGTTTTTAAATGTCAAAATGCTCTGTATTCAGGAACTTTCACAAAGTCTCTGAAATCTGTTTCCTAATTTTAATTTTTGGTAAATATTAAATTTTCATAGGGTTTTGGAAATGGGAAGGTGATTTTTAATTGCTGGTCATATGGTGTTTTTTTTTCGAAAAATGTCCCTCAGTTATGACCTTCAGGTTGCATTTAAGAGCTATCTTTTAAACTCATGCTAGATGATAAGTTAAATTAATGGGCAGGAGCAAACCAGGTGTTAAGCTTCAATGATTGGTTTATCACTATGTTATTTAGTCATGGGAATGCTAAAACCTTAGGAGTAATACAACACCTGGAAAATAGGAGGTAATCAGGTTTGATCCAAGAAAGGGGATGGCAGCTCATATTCCGAATCGAAGCACTTCACCAGCATCAAGACGCCCCTTAAGGGCATGTCATTGTATGCTTTGGTAATATAATATCTTTCTCATAATACCCATTAGATTAAAGACATTATATCTATATTTTAATTTAGTATTTTTTGGTAATATTTCAGGTACATGGATGACGGGTTACAAAAACATTGAAGAGGGAATGAATATTGTCAAAGACGGCGCCCCATGAATGTCGTCTGGAGACATAACATATTCTGCTCCCATAATGGTGGATGTAAGTATAGGGTGACCCCCGGTATTCAGAAGAACCAATTGGTCAGTTCAGTTTTAAATGACACATGATATTGTATCCACAAATACATTTCATAGCCATCTGTTGACTTTCCTTTATCTAGAGTTTAGTTATCTTGATGTTCTTTTACTTACCCTAGCTTGCCTAGCTTTTAGAAGTCAGTGTGGAAAAGTGATGATACTTTGCACTTTACGTATCATTCAAAGCATACAGTGGTCCTCGGGTTACAAGCAATTGTTCCCGAAGGCTTTCGGTGCAATCCGACAAAATTTTCTCATCAGGGAAAATGTTTGATTAATCCCTTTTTGACTCCCAAAAATACACTTACAAAAATAACATAATTTTGGGTTGGGAGCTGCTCTATGCAGTACCACTGTGGGGGTAAATAAGTTTCATACTGCTCCCAACTGAACAATTAAAGTGTATTTTGTAAGTGCTTTTTAATGTATTTTTGGGGTCAAACGGACTAATCTAATTTACATTATTCCTTATGGGAACAAATTGTTGGTGCATTACTCAAACAGCCTTTCGAACAAATTTTTTTTTGAAACTCGGGGTAAACTGTATTTATAATTTTGGGCTCTACAGGTCAGTCAAGATCAAGTTTTATTTTCCCTTTCCTTCCCTCCAAAAAAATCAAATATTTTTTACAGGATTGTAAAAAAATGAAACAGAATAAAATGTTGAAAATATTAATATTAGGCTTTTATGACATTTTGTTGCAAAAAGTTTTGTGAGCCTTTAAATAATATTTTCTTCATAGTTTATTGAATGCTGGAGTTGAAGATTTTTCACATCCTTTCCCTAACCCTCTATCCCTCTTGCATTCCCTATGGGAGGAGGGCACAGTATGCTCATTCCTCAAAATAAATTTTCATATTCCCATGCAGTTGTCTTTTGTGAATTTCCCCACTCTTAATTATATTAATCACAATATTAAGGGTCATTTCAAAAGGACAGGAGTGTGTGTGTGTGTGTGTGTGTGTGTGTGTGTGTGTGTGTGTGTGTGTGTGTGTGGGGTCATTTTGAGGGTCATGTGCATATTTATGTCACCTGACTCATTCCATAATTTATTTCCTCTGCTTTTCTCCTTTGTTTTCCCTTATACTGTCATATCCTTCACACAGTCTGCACCAAACTTACTTATTTTCTTAAAATGATGCACTGAAGAGACTTTGTCAATTATTAACAATCATCTTTAAGAAGCATATCTGTCTGCCTCCACAGGAGCATGCCAATTATGCGGTTCATCAAACTGTCACTGTCAGAATGTGCACACACACTGAGCTTTTAGAATGAATGTCCTCATGACCCTGGTGGCACCATTTATCAAGGGACAGGAGAAAGTAAAGTATATTGTCTTGCTGGTTCTGTGGTAATTAGACCAAGAACAAGTTAGCTGGTGAGCATTTCCTGGCCTTGCATTTACATAAAGTGAACACTCTTGTTCTTACTACTCTTCCTTTCTTCAGACTAGACCTAATTACCTGTCATTCTCAAGGCACCATATGACCCCTATGACCATATGCGAGCTTTTCTTATTACCCAAAATTCTTAATATTTTCTTTACTAGTAATCTTAATGATAATAAATGAATGATGAAAACTAACAGTTTTTTTTTCAACAGGTTATTCTTATTCAGGAGCAGTTGTCAAAGAATCGCATGATTGTTGAGGAAGATAAGAAAGGTGGCCTCACGTGTCAGGTCACCTCATCTACACATGAAAAAAATCTTACCAATGTTACCATGAAAAATGGAAAATACTACCTTAAACACAATACTTTGACTGAAGATGTTGCTATTGGTATTGTTTTTAAAGCCATGGAGTAAGTGACCAGGAGATCGTACAAATGATTGGGACAGAGGATAGGATTATGACTTCATTTGCTGCATCACTTGAGGAGTGTGCAAGGCTAAATGTATCACACAGACCCAAGCACTTAAATATATTGGAAACAAAGTTCGTCAGAAAAGGTTTTTGATCGTGGTCAAAAGACTCCTGTTGATGAACAAGAGATTTACTTGCTACACGATTTTAGCTCATGTTCCTGTGAAAAATTTAACTTTAAAATGAAATCAATATATTTGGCTCTGATGGCCAGGCGTGTGATTGAGGCTCAAGGTGACACCAGAACTGTTGATGATCGAGACTACTATGGCAACAAAAGATTAGAACTGGCAGGCTCACTTATCTCTCTTTTATTTGAAGACTTATTCAAAAGTTTAATTCTGATTTGAAGAAAAAAGCTGACATAATTCTTGGTAAAAGGAAAAGTTTCTCAGTTTGATGCAGTTCAGTACATGCAGTCCAGCCAGGATGCTATCACTAATGGTCTGGAAGTAGCCATATCTACAGGTAACTGGACTATCAAAGATTCAAGATGGAGGCAGGGAGTGACTCAGGTTCTTGCAAGATTGTCATATATTCTGCACTGGGTATGATGCCGTGTCAATTCACAGTTTGAGAAGACACGAAAAGTCAGTGGTCAAGATCTCTGCAACCCTCTCAGTGGGGAATGGTTTGCCCCTCAGACACTCCTGAGGAGAATCTTGTGGTTTAGTTAAGAACTTGGCTTTAATGACTCACATTACTACAGGTGGATCCTGAGCCAATCATTGAACTTGCTTTTAACTGTGGCGTAGAGGATATTAACCTGTTATCAGGAGAAGAACTTTCAAACAGAGATGTTTTCTGGTGTTTTGAATGGTAACATCATTGGTGTTACAAGAGATCACAAAA
This sequence comes from Cherax destructor, assembly GCA_009830355.1. Lineage (NCBI taxonomy): Eukaryota > Metazoa > Arthropoda > Malacostraca > Decapoda > Parastacidae > Cherax > Cherax destructor. The sequence goes on from WNWK01024379.1 coordinate 12,823, forward strand.
AGTTGTGAGATGTTTCGTGCCATGAGACGCAACACTGTTATTAGTGGGTTTGTGTCTATTTATACTCATTATAACATCGCTGTGTTTATATAGCTCGGATGGGGGCGGCTTTGCCGGCCATACATCATTAATAGCAGTAACGACCAGCAGTCATGGAGGATCATATTAACAAACTAACACGGGGGGTTATGGCATTCGATGATTTTCTCTACGAGGCTTAGTCGAGTATCTTGATGTAAATGAAGAAAATGATTCAAGTATAGCTATGTATGAACATGAAATTATAGACAAAACCACTCACATGGAAATTGAGCCATTTACTATTTTGGGAGTTTGTGCTGGACTCATCCCTTACCCTCACCCAACCAAAGTCCTCGTAATACCTATCAGTGTGCCATGGGTAAGCAAGCAATGGGCACTATTGGCTACAACCAGAGAAATAGGATTGATACCTTGTTATATAATCTTGTCTACCCTCACAAACCCCTTGTTAAAACTAGGCCTATTGAACTTATAAATTTTGAACATCTTCCTGCAGGTCATAATGCAATGGTGGCTGTAATGAGTTATTCAGGTTATGATATTGAAGATGCCATCATTATTAATAAAGCATCACTGGACCGAGGTTATGGCCGTTGTATTGTGTATCGAAATGCTAAATGTTCTGTAAGCGTTATGCAAACCAAACCTCAGACAGAGTTCAAGGTCCACTCATGCAAGTTCTTGAAGGTGGTAAACATAAGCCCATCTGGAAACATGGACACTTGACAGTGATGGTTTAGCAGCTGTTGAACACCTGTGCTTCCTAGACAGGTGCTTATCAATAACAAATGCCAACAGTAACACAACTTTCTTACACTGATGAACAAGCTGGAAGACAAGTAGAGTTTCGTGACACACCAGTTGTACACAAGGGACCAGGTTCTATATATGTGGAAAAAGTTATGTTGTCTTCAGATCAGACGAGTTCAACTTGATCAAAATTCTTTTGAGACAGACTCGTCGACCCGAGAATAGGTGATAAGTTTTCATCTCGGCATGGCCAGAAGGGTGTGACAGGACTTATTGTACAACAGGAAGATCTTCCTTTCTCAGACCAAGGACTTTATCCAGATATGATTATGAACCCCCATGGTTTTCCATCCAGGATGACTGTGGAAAACTTATGGAGCTTTTGGGTAGCAAAGCAGCTGCTCTTGAAGGAAAGTTCAATTATGGAACAGCATTTGGTGGGACACCAGTAAAGGAGATTATGGAAGAACTAGTCAGGCATGGATATAATTATCAGGTGAGTAACCTGTGAAACAAATAGGATAGCATTTACTATGCTGACTGTTTTGTTCATGCTGTCGTGCTAGTGAGCTGTTGTTCAAAGAGTTAGAGCTACCTTCCCCTTCCTTGGATCAAACTTATTAACCTCCCTCCTACCATTACTCCCTCACATTCCCAAACACTTTATGACCTTAATGCTTTGTCCGAATATAATAATGAACATTAAAATATCAGATAGTATTTAAAGATGTTCTAGACTAGTGTGAAATAATGAAGTGAAGCATATCTGTGCAGGAAAACTGCCAAGGAAGGTTAATGATTAAGAACTTGGCAAAGTAAGAAATAAGCCATTGTGAAATATTACGTAAGAAAGTGAAGGATAGAGTTGTATAGTTTAATTGTTAAGTGAGGATCCAGCATGTGTTGTGTAATGTCTGGTCTATGTGCTGTATATACAGTAATGCCTAAATATCTCTTGTTAGATAATATTACAGTAGGAAAATGTTTGCGTAGTCATACATCTCTGTACCTCTGCCTCTTTAGGGCTCCTTGTCGAGGTAAAGAGGCTATCGGTCTGAGGGATTGGACCTCTTGGTCTTCTTCCTCACACCAAACCTAATTATCCCCCAATCCCCCTCCTTTCCCATCTTCCCCATCCTCCATTTTCCCTTTCCTCCTCCTCCCTCCCTTATTTCCTTCCCATTTTTACCCGGAGCTTCTCTCCCAGCATTCTAGTTCCTAGGTAGGGAAAAGTGCCGTGGTCCAATCCCATTCCGTTGAGGTTCTTGGCGGTGGTGTAGTTTGCCGTGGAATCTGGATTGCCTGGGGATGTCGATCCCTCTCCGGTCTCCCGGGGGTGGCCTTGGGTATCTTTCGGGCGGCGGTGTATCTCTGGAGGCCACCTTTCGGATTCCGGGGTGGTGGCCGAAGCGGTATCTTTGTGGCGGATATCGGCCGCCCTCTCTTTGTCCGCCGAGGTGGCTCGGTGGATGTGAGGTTGCTATCCCGGATTGCTGGTTTACTGGCATGAAGGGTAGGGTATGACGGGTTCCATGCAGCATCTGCACTACTTGCGGTGTTGAGGTCCTCTTGGGCGCAGAGGATTCGCCCCTTTCATTCCTCCTAGGAGCTATTCCTCCACGTTCCCCTCTTTTTATTCTTTTTTTATTTCTATTTTCTTCTTTTTTTCTTAAAAACAAAAGAAAAAGTAACTAACCATAGATGCCTAATCTGTGAACCTACCCCGGGCCCCTTCTTGATTCCGCACTAGTTCTGACCCTACCTCGTTAATGGACAACTCTTCGGACAACTCTAATACCCCTGTCCTCTTGCTGGTGCCGGTTCGTCACCTGCTTCAGGTACCGGGGATCTGACCGCCTTTCGTCGTCTGACCTTCGCTATTCTCTGACCTTGATTCCGGCTTCTCCTTAACGATGCAGCAATTTTGTGCCCGCCCGTCTACGTCGGACCACCCGGTCCCGCACACAAACGACCACGACCCTTACATGCGATTCGACACTTCCTTCTTGTTCATCTCAGAAACAACCAGCTCGTCACGCACTCCCCTTAAACTCTTTGTTTCACACTGCTCAATGGACAAAGTTTTTACTCTGCGACCGACTTCTCCTAATACCTATCTTTCAGACCATAGTATTGGTAAGGCTCTGCTACACCATGTTGGTAAAGATATCTCATTTCACGCTCTCAAGAGCGGCACTCGCATCATCACGGTCCAGAATGCTGGCCAAGCTGTGATCTTTCTCTTCTTACGACTATAGATACTGTTCCTATCACTATTGACAAGCATCATTCTCTTAATTCTTGTAGTGGTTCTGTCATTTTACCCCACACCATTGTCCAAGGAATTTCCAGACATGTGGTGATGACATTTGGGCAGCGAGCTCAAGAACTCCTATCCTTAAAGTTGACACTTTTGTCCTCCTGCCAATAAGCGAAGACGTTATCCTTGCAATATGCTCGTTTAACATTTGACTGCAGTGAACTACTACCTTCGGTTTACATTGCAGGTCAACGTTTACAGTTCGAGGTGACCCTACACCACAACAGTGCAGAAACTGCTGGCGTTTTGGTCATCTAGCAAAATATTGCAGGTCCATGGCCAAATGCCCAGTCTGTGGTGCCGCTTGACCATGCCAGTCCTTCTTGTACTCTACCTCCCTCTTGCCTTAACTGTCATGAGGCACATCCATCGTACTCTCGCCGTTGTCAGGTTTACCTGAATGAGCGGGAAATCCGTTGTTTCAAAGAGGCGGAAGGCTTCTCATATGCTATGGTTGTCTCTCATCTATGCCTACAAGGGAGACTTCCCCGTATTTCCTATTCTCGCATTGCTAAACGTCGCCCCACTTCTGGGGTCCCAACTTCCTCGACTTCCTCTGTGGTTACAACATCCTCCGTCACCCCTGTCTCGAATCCTTTTGCTGTTCTTGGCTCCAAGGTCCCTACCTCGGCATCCCATACTGTCCACACTCCTTCCTCTACTCACTCGCACAGTTCTGAGTCTACACATCCTCGTCCTTTGCCTAAACCTCAGCACCCCACCTTCTTCTCATAAGTCCGGCAAAAAATCCCTATTGTCGGGTTCTTCACCTCCGACTAGTTCTGTAACGTGTGTGGAGGTTCATCCTCCTCCTCGTACAATATCTTCATCCCCTGTCCCCTCTCAAGTTCCTTCCCTGACTGTCCCTCCCCAGGCCACTTCCACTCCTGTCCCCTCCCAAGCCCCTTCGACAGTTTCCTCTTCCATCTCCTAGCCCTCTACTTTAGTACAGTCTATAGTCTCCCCGATGGTTGCTCACTCTCCTTCCATTTCTAATTTTGTCCCACATTCTGCATCTTTGTCTTCCGAAAATCTGGAAGCTATCGCAGAATTTATTGCAGAGTCTGGAACGTTGATGGACCCAGCTCCACCTCCGGTTCCTCCTCCTCTTTCTTCTCCGTCTACCCCCCTCCTTCCTTCACAGCGTCCTACTCCTTTGATTACAGATCTTCCGCTGCCTCCACACGTGGACTTTTCTAACCCTAGTCCATAGATTCCTCTCTCTTCGACTTATATCTTTCTCTCCATAAATCATGGCTTATTTGCAGTGGAATATCCAAGGCCTCAGGGGTAACCGGGGTGAACTTCAGGTGTTGCTCTCCCAGTTTTTCCCTGTTGGGGTCTGTTTACAAGAACCCAAATTACAATCCACTTTTATCAGGCCCTTTTCAGGCTATGATTTGTTATATTCATCGGATCCTTTTTCCGATGGAACCTTTAACGAAAGTGCTCTTCTTATACGCACTGGTGTTCCATACCGTCAGCTCTATGTTCCTTCTTCCTTACATTACACTTCAGTCCGTATCCACTTGAATAAGTGGTATACACTGTTCTTTACATCTCTCCCCTTCGCGGGCATTGTCTATCCCAGATGTTGATTTTCTGGTTTCTTCCTTACCGCCACCCCTTCTGTTACTTGGCGATTTTAACGCACTCCATTTTCTCTGGGGAGGGTCGCATTGTGACTCCCATGGCGTTCAGTTGGAGGCATTTCTTGCTTCTCTCCCCCTCCATGTTTTAAATACGGGTACTCCTACCCATTTTGATCCTCGAACTCATTCTTTCTCCGGTATCGATCACTCCATCTGCTCTTCCTCAACAGTCCTTGACTTCACCTGGTCTGTCCTCCCGGACTTACATGACAGCGATCATTTCCCAATCATCCTTAAGTCCCCTCTGTTTTCTCCACCTCCTCGTTGCCCACGCTGGCAATTTGACCGGGCGAAATGGGACCTTTACGCACATCTTACTGCCTTTCATGAGGTTCCTTCCTCGTCCTCCATTGATGAGGTTTTACATCTCTTTTAGTCCTCCCATCTTCCGGGCTTCATTTTATTCCCCAAACCTCGGGCAAGCATTCTCAGAAGTGCGTGCCTTGGTGGTCTCCTGCTTGTGCTCGGGCAGTACATTTGAAACGTGCTGCGTGGGGCAGGTATCGGTATAACAGAACCACAGAGAGACTCCTTGATTTTAAGCAGAAGAGAGCTATTGCTCGCCGTGTCATACGTGACGCTAAACGCACTTGCTGGCGAGATTACGTTTCTACTGTCACTTCGGCTTCCTCGATGAGTGCAGTCTGGAAGAAAGTGCGGAAATTAAGTGGTAAATTCTCCCCCGACCCGGCTCCTGTTCTTCAGGTTGTCGGTGTCAATATAGCACACCCTCTTGCCTTTGCCACTGAAATTGGTAATCATCTGGTCCGCATTTCTCAGGGGCTCCATATATGCCCTCGTTCCTTTCTTCTAAGTCTGCCAGCGAGTTAAAGCCCTTAGATTTTTCTTCTCTTAGAAAGAATCTTATAATATGCCTTTTACCCTTCAAGAACTGGAGGCAACACTCTCTGCTTGCCGATCATCGGCACTGGGCCAGGCGGCATACATATTCGTATGGTACAGCATTTACATGAGTCTGCTCTTACTGTCCTCTTCGACTCTATAATCTTATATGGTCGCAAGGAGTTCTTCCCCAGCTGTGGAAGTCTGCTTTTGTTCTCCCTTTTCGCAAACTGGGTACTACGGGACGTGATACCTCCCACTACCGTCCCATCGCTCTTACCAGTGCAGTTTGCAAGGTGATGGAACATCTAGTTAATAGATGTTTGATGTGGTATTTAGAGACGCATAATAGTCTCTCCCCTAGTCAATATGGCTTTCGTAAAGGCCGTTCTGCCATTGACCCCTTACTGCGCTTGGATACGTATATTCGTAATGCCTTCGCTAATAACCACTCGGTTATCGCCATCTTTTTCGACCTTGAGAAGGCTTATGATACAACTTGGAGATATAATATCTTGGCCCAGGCCCACTCCTTAGGCCTCCGAGGCAACCTACCATTCTTCCTTAAGGCCTTCTTAACTGACAGACATTTCCGTGTTCGGGTTAGTACAGTGGTCCCTCGGGTTTCGCGCATCTCCAAACTCGAACATTTATGTAAGTGTATTTTCGTAAGTGCTGTTGCAAGTGTATTTTTGGGGGTCTGAAGTAGACTAACCTACGTGACATTATTTCCTCGGTTTTCGTGCATCTCCAAACTAGAACATTTATATAAGTGTATTTTCGTAAGTGCTGTTGCAAGTGTATTTTTGGGGGTCTGAAGTAGACTAGCCTACGTGACATTATTTCTTAAGGAAGTAAATTCGTTTGGTAATGGCACTTAAGCAGCATTCTGGAACGAATTTTCGGCGAAAACCGAGGGACCACTGTAATGACATTTCCCCGGAATTTGTCCAAGCTGAAGGTGTCCCCCAGGGTTGTGTTCTGAGCACAACACTCTTTCTCCTTGCTATAAATAATCTGGCATCTGTTCTCCCATCCAATATTTGGTCATCGCTCTATGTGGATGACTTGATGACTTTGCTATAGCTTGTGCAGGTGCTGACTGTCACCTCATTGCAGTTTCCCTCCAGCATGCCATCAACCGGGTTTCTGATTGGGCCACCACTCACGGGTTTAAGTTTTCTAGTGGCAAAACTCATCAAATTACGTTTACTAGACGTTCAGTGGTCTTTGATCATCCATTGTACTTATACGGCTCACGTATTCCAGAACGTGATACAGTCAGGCTTCTCGGCCTCCTGTTTGACCGTCGATTGTCCTGGAAACCTCATATTACCTCTCTTAAGGCAACTTGTCACAGCCGGCTGAACCTCCTTAAAACCCTCGCACATCTTTCATGGGGGGCTGATCGTAGAACTCTCCTTCGTCTACATTCAGCCCTAATTTTATCAAAACTCGATCATGGTGACCAGATATATTCGGCCTCCTCTGCTACTCTTTCCATCCTTAATCCCATCCATCACCAGGGATTACGCTTATGCCTTAGGTGCATTTCGTTCTTCCCGGTTGAAGCCTCTATGTAGAAGCGAACATTCCATCCTTGTCCGATCGTCGTGATGCACATTGCATTCGCTATTATGTTCGCTCTCATGACCTCCACAATCCTTCCATCTATAGGATTGTTACAGATGTTAGTAGACGTTCTTTATTTGTTGTGCCCCTCTTACTTCGTCCCTTTTCTCTTCGTCTACATTCCTCCTGTCTTCCCTTCAGCTACCACCTCTATATGTTCATATGACATCTCCCTTTCCCCTACCCCTTTGGAAGTTCCTGCTGTCTGTCTGTTCTATTCCTCTACCTTTAGCGATAGCCCCCTACCTACGGCGGCTTCTCGCTCTTTTTCTAGACCACTTCCATTCTCATTCACATGCCATGCGAGTGTACCGATGGTTCAAAGTGTCTGCGGTGTGGATTCGCAGCAGTGTTTCCGGACAGCATTGTGCGAGGCATCTATTACCCTCGGCTAGCATATTTACGGCTGAATGTATGCCATTCTTGTGGCACTTATCCGATGTGCATCTATGCCTGTATCACCATTTGTGGTGTTTCCGACTCCCTTAGTGCTTTACAGGCTATCCGTAAATTGATACACCTCACCCCCTAGTTCTTGTTTCCAACTTTGGTTACGCCGTATCTCTAGAAGCACAAAGATATTGTTTTTGTTGGGTCCCTGGTCATGTTGACGTACAGGGCAATGAACAGGCAGACACTGCTCGCGGTCAGCAGTACATGACCTTCAGTTTCATATAGAGGTGTTCCTTTTATGGACTATTTTGCGTCATTGCTACCCACCTTCGCACCCGTTGGCAGCAACGCTGGTCTGACCTGCTAAATAACAAATTTCATTCTATTGGTGTCTTTTTCTGTCTCATAAACACGCTGGATAACAGGTATATCTAGCTACTTCTACTTACACTTTAGGTCACACTACACTGGCATACACATGCATATATATACATACACACATCTAGGTTTTCTTCTTTTTCTTAATAGCTCTTGTTCTTTTTATTTTCTCTATTGTCCATGGGGAAGTGGAAAAGAATCTTTCCTCCGTAAGCCATGCGTGTCGTATGAGGCGACTAAGATGCCGGAGCAATGGGCTAGTAACCCCTTCTGTACAAATCTACTAAAAACGAGAGAAGAAAAACTTTATAAAATTGGGTTGTCTGAATGTGCGTGGATGTAGTGCGGATGATAAGAAAGAGATGATTGCCGATGTTATGAATGAAAGAAGTTGGATGTCCTGGCCCTAAGCGAAACAAAGCTGAAGGGGGTAGGACGAGTTTCAGTGGGGAGAAATAAATGGGATTAAGTCAGGAGTATCTGAGAGAGTTAGAGCTAAGGAAGGGGTAGCAATAATGTTGAAGGATCAGTTATGGAAGGAAAGAGGGAATATAAATGTGTAAATTCAAGGATTATGTGGATTAAAATAAGGGTCGGATGCGAAAAGTGGGTCATAATAAGCGTGTATGCACCTGGAGAAGAGGAGTGTAGAGGAGAGAGAGATTTTGGGAGATGTTAAGCGAATGTATAGGAACTTTTGAACAAATGAGAGTAATTGTGGTAGGGGACCTAAATGCTAAAGTGGGAGAAACATGCAGAGAGGGTGTAGTAGGTAAGTTTGGGGTGCCAGGTGTAAATGATAATGGGAGCCCTTTGATTGAACTTTGTATAGAAAGGGGTTTAGTTATAGGTAATACATATTTTAAGAAAAGAGGATAAATAAGTATACAAGATATGATGTAGGGCGTAATGACAGTAGTTTGTTGGACTATGTATTGGTAGATAAAAGACTGTTGAGTAGACTTCAGGATGTACATGTTTATAGAGGGCTACAGATATATCAGACCACTTTTTAGTTATAGCTACAGTGGGAGTAAAAGGTAGATGGGATACAAGGAAAATAGAATCAGTAAGTAAAGAGAGGTGAAGGTTTATAAACTAAAGAGGAGGCAGTTAGGGTAAGATATAAACAACTATTGGAGGATAGATGGGCTAGTAGAGTGTAGGCAATGGGGTCGAAAATGTATGGGGTAGATTTAAAAATGTAGTGTTAGAGTGTTCAGCAGAAGTTTGTGGTTACAGGCGAGTGGGTGCGGGAGGGAAGAGGGCGTTTGGGGGAATGATGATGTAAAGAGAGTAGTAAGGGAGAAAAGTTAGCATATGAGAGGTTTTACAAAGTAGAAGTGATGCAAGGAGGGAAGAGTATATGGAGAAAAAAGAGAGGTTAAAGAGTGGTGAAGCAATGTAAAAGAGGCAGATGAGAGAGTGGGTGAGATGTTATCAGCAAATTTTGTTGAAAATAAGAAAAAGTTTTGGAATGAGATTAATAAGTTGAGGAAGCCTAGAGAACAAATAGATTTGACAGTTAAAAATAGGAGAGAGAGTTATTAAATGGAGAGTTAGAGGTATCGGGAAGATGGAGAGAATATTTTGAGGATTTGTTAAATGTTGATGAAGACAGGGGAAACTGTGATTTCGTGTGTAGGGCAGGAGGAATAACATCTTGTAGGAGTGTGGAAGAGCCAGTTGTGGGTGTAGGGAAGTTCGTGAGGCAGTGGGTAGAATGAAAGGGTAAGGCAGCTGGGATTGATGGGATAAAGATAGAAATGTTAAAAGCAGGTGGGGATATAATTTTGGAGTGGTTGGTGCTATTATTTAATAAATGTATGGAAGAGGGTAAGGTACCTAGGGATTGGCAGAGAGCGTGTATTGTTCCTTTGTATAAAGGCAAAGGGGACAAAGAGAGTGCAAAAATTATGGGGAATAAGTCTGTTGAGTGTACCTGGTAAAGTGTATGGTAGAGTTATTATTGAAAGAATTAAGAGTAAAACAGAAAGCAGGATAGCAGATGAACAAGGGGCTTTAGGAAAGGTAGGGTGTGTAGACCAAGTGTTTACAGTGAAACATATAGGTGAACAGTATTTGGATAAGGGTAAAGATGTTTTTGTGGCATTTATGGATTTGGAAAAGGCGTATGATAGGGTAGATAGGGGCAATGTGGCAGATGTTGCAGGTGTATGGAATAGGAGGAAGGTTACTGAAAGCAGTGAAGAGTTTTTATGAGGATAGTGAGGCTCAGGTTAGAGTGTGTAGGAGGGAAGGGGACTATTTCCCAGTAAAGTGGGCCTTAGACAAGGATGTGATGTCACCGTGGTTGTTCAATATATTTATAGATGGGGTTGTAAGAAAGTGAATGTGAGGGTCTTGGAAAGAGGTGTTGGGCTAAAGAAAAAGAAGCAAATACAAAGTGGGAGTTGTCACAGTTGCTTTTGCTGATGACACTGTGCTTTGGGAGATTCTGAAGAGAAGCTGCAGAGGTTGGTGGATGAATTTGGTAGGTTGTGTAAAGAAGAAAATTGAAAGTGAATATAGGAAAGAGTAAGGTGATGAGGATAACAAAAGAATAGGTGACGAAAGATTGGATATCAGATTGGAGGGAGAGAGTATGGAGGGGTGAATGTATTCAGATATTTGGGAGTGGACATGTCGGGGATGGGTCTATGAAGGATGAGGTGAATCATAGAATTGATGAGGGAAAGGGTGAGTGGAGCACTTGGGTCTGTGAGACAAAGAACCTTGTCTATGGAAGTAAAGGGGGAATGTAGGGGTATAGTTATACCAACGCTCTTATATGGGTGTGAAGCATGGGTGATGAATGTTGCAACGAGGGAAGGCTGGAGGCAGTGGAATGTCATGTCTGAGGTCAATGTGGTGTGAATATAATGCAGAGAATTGGAGTTTGGAAATTAGGAGGAGGTGCGGGATTACCAAACGATTGTCCAGAGAGCTGAGGAGGGGTTGTTGAGGTGGTTTGGACATGTAGAGAGAATGGAACGAGACAGGGTGACTTCGGAGTGTATAAATCTGTAGTGGAGGAAGGGCGGGGTAGGGGTGGGCCCTAGGAAAAGGTTGGAGGAGGGTAAAGGAAGTTTTGTGTGCGAGGGCTTAGACTTCCAGCAAGCATGTGTGAGCGTATTTGATAGGAGTGAATGGAGGCATATGGTTTTAATACTTGACGTGCTGTTGGAGTGTGAGCAAGTAACATTTATGAAGGGATTCAGGAAACCGGCTGGCGGACTTGAGTTCTGGAGATGGGAAGTACAGTGCCGGCACTCTGAAGGAGGGGTGTTAATGTTGCAGTTTTATAACTGTAGTGTAAAGCACCCTTCTGGAAGACAGTGATGGAGTGAAGTTTTCTTTTTCGGGCCACCCTGCCTTGGGGGGAATCGGCCGATGTGTTAATAAAAAAAAAAAAAAATAAACCGAGTATAGGTTTCTGGCCTTCTTCTTGTCACCAGTGTCGAGTTTGGGAGACTTCACTCTCCCGTCTTTGCATTAGCCACACTCGTCTTAGCATGGGTATCTCATGAAGAGGCTTCCTGCCCCTCTCTGTGAGCATTGTCAGGTTCCAGTGTCTGTTCGACATATTCTGTTGGACTGTCCACTTTATCAACGAGCATGCAGGTCCTCCAATGGCGTCTTCGCTCTGCGGCCTTTTCTTTACCTTCCCTTCGTGCTGATGGACCCTCCTTTAATCCTGACTCTCTCGTGACTTTTTGACAGAAACTGACTTACTACACAAACTCTGAAGATTATACCTCTAGCACCTCCCTCAGTCCCTTCTACCGATCTCTTGCTACCCTCTATCCCTGCACTATCCACTGTCCTGCTGCACTCCATACCCTACTAATCATCTACCTCCCGCTTACAATCTATTCTCCCTGCATCCTGTCCTGCCGCGCTGTATAACCCTTGTGGTTTAGCGCTTCTTTTGATTATAATAATAATAATAATAATAATCTGTACCTCTGAGTGATTCTTTAGGAGGAATTGCGTGTATACCCTAAAAAGGCTCCTTGGTGATGGTGAGGGGGCCCCTTTCCCCTTTCCCTTTAATGCCTCCCATACCTCCATTCTATATAACTCCAATGGGCTAGTGCTTCCCTATGAATATAATATCAAGTACAGTGGACCCTCGAAAATAGGCTCCTTTGAATATAGGGGTTTTAAAATAGGCCACTTTTTCAGCAAAATATTGGCTTGATATTCGTCTGTTGGCTTAAAAATAGGCGGTCGTCTGAGCCGTCTCGTGGCCTCCCAGCCGCCTGGGCACATAAACACCACATTGAGCATCAGTGTGCCATTGTTTGACTAGCGAGTGACCGCCACCCCCGCATTCATACCATACATTTTGTCATTATTCCATTGATTTTAGTAATTGCAACTGCTAAATAAGCCACCATGGGCCAAAGAAAGCTCCTACTGCCAGCCCTGTGGTAAAGAGTGTGCAGGGATGCAGGGGTGTAGCAGGGATGCAGGGGGGTGTAGCAGGGGTGCAGGGGTTGGGGGATGCAGGGAGTGTAGCAGGATGCAGGGAGTGTAGCAGGGATGCAGGGAGTGTGAGGGATGCAGGGGAAGGGATGCAGGGAGTGAGGGATGGGAGTGTAGCAGGGATGCAGGGGTGTAGCAGGGATGCAGGGAGTGTAGCAGGGATGCAGGGAGTGTAGCAGGGATGCAGGGAGTGTAGCAGGGATGCAGGGGGTGCAGGCAGGGATGCAGGGAGTGTAGCAGGGATGCAGGGTGAGCAGGGATGCAGGAGTGTATCAGGGATGCAGGGAGTGTAGCAGGGATGCAGGGAGTGTAGCAGGGATGCAGGGAGTGTAGCAGGGATGCAGGGGAGTGTAGCAGGGATGCAGGGAGGTGCAGGGATAGGGGAGGGATGCAGGGAGTGTAGCAGGGGATGCGGAGGGAGTGTAGCAACGCAGGGATGCAGGGGTGTAGCAGGGCATGCAGGGAGTGTAGCAGGGATGCAGTGGAGTGCTTAGCAGGGATGCAGGGAGTGTAGCAGGGATGCAGGGAGTGGCAATGCAGGGAGTGTAGCAGGGATGCAGAGGAGTGTACAGGGATGCAGAGTGCAGATGCAGGGAGTATAGCAGGAAGGCAAGGACTTGGTACCTGAAGTGTTAATGGAAGGGATTCCTTCAAATACTAGCAACACCTCCTTCCTCTCCCCTCCTTCCTTCTTCCACACATCAACAACTCTTCAATAAAGGTAAGTGTCAATTTATTACTGTTTTATACTATATATCTCATTGTTTTCTGTGTAGATAAATGTACATTTCATGTAAAAAAAATATTTTTTAAATACTTTTGGGAGTCTGGAACGGATTAATTTGATTTACATTATTTCTTATGGGGAAAATGGTTTTGAAAGTCATCCATTTTGAAAATAGGCGGACTCTCAGGAACGGATTATGGACGATTTTCAAGGGCCCACTGTATTTAAGCAATCAGACATAAGTGCATGCCCTTCACAACTAACCTACAAATTGGAATTGGAAATTAAATCAACTTTTAAGTCTGTCCTATGCTGTTATAAAATTCCTTCATGATTTAACAATGAATGAAGACAGACCAAAGTATTGTCCAGTATCCACTTTCACTAAGTAGGTAGCTGCATGACCCTTGTCGGTTTAGCCCTTCATTATTTGATTATATATGTAGTATATGTATGAGCGTGTTAGATAGGAGTGAATGGAGACGAATGGTTTTAGGGACCTGACGAGCTGTTGGAGTGTGAGCAGGGTAATATTTTGTGAAGGTATTCAGGGAAACCAGTTAATTGATTTAGTTGGACTTGAGTCCTGGAAATGGGAAGTACAATGCCTGCACTTTAAAGGAGGGGTCTGGGATAGTGACAGTTGGGAGGGACTTATTCTCATCTGTCGTATCTGAGCGCCTCTGCAAAGACAGTGATTATGTATGAGTGAGGTGAAAGTGTTGAATGATGATGAAAGTACAGTGGTACCTCGGTTTACGATTTTAATCCGTCAGAGAGGGCATATTTTAAGGCGAAACAATCGTAAAACGAATCAATTTTCCCCATAAGAAATAATGGAAATAAATTTAATCCGTCAAGATTCCAAAAGTAGTTAAATAAAATATTTTTAGAACTTTGGACATTAAAAATACACAATTTAATAAAGAATACATAAATACATGCAAATATTGTACAATAACATGTCACTTACATTTATTGAAGAGTTGTTGATGTGTGGAGGGGACGGGAGGAGGAGAAGGTGGAGTAGTATGCTAGTGTTTGGAAGGGAATCCTTCCATTAACACTGCAGGTGTAAGTTCTTTTCTGGGGTTACTTCCTTTTTCTTTGAATGCCACTAGGACCAGCTTGAAGTCACTAGACCTCTTTCTAACAACAAATTTGTCCAGGGAGATCTGTGTCTGGCGATTCTTTAACACATCCCTGAAATGCACACCACTGTCATTGTACAGGTTGCCAGCACGGCCTGCAACAGCATGGTTAGGGTGATATTCATCCATAAATGCTTGCACATCACTCCATTGTACAGATCTCCCTAATCCTTGAAGAAGGCACATTCTTCCATTTTTGTTCCACCTCACCCTCTGAACCATTGTCTGACCTCTGCTCTCTTGTTCCAGTTGCTGTTGAAGCTCTTGCAGATCTTCAGTGGTTAGCTCTTCCTTGTGCTCCTCCACCAACTGTTCCACATCGTCACCACTCACCTCTAACCCCAAGACTTGCCCAATTCCACAATTTCTTCCAAAACAGGCTCAGGCTCAGGCTCAGGCTCAGGGGGTTCTGAGGCTCCAGCCCCAAAACCTTCAAAATCCCTCCCTAGGACACAGTCTGGCCACAATTTTCTCAGGCAGAGTTCAAAGTCTGGTAGTCACTCCCTCCCAAGCCTTCCTATAAGGTGTACACAATGCAACATATGGAAATGGTTTTCCAAAATTCTCTTAGGGTTATGTTCTTCTGTGGTCACATCAAAGCACTTTTGAAACATTGCTTTGGTATAGAGTTTTAAAGTTGGAAATGACCTGCTGGTCCATGGGCTGGAGGAGGGAGTGGTATTAGGGGGCAAGAACTTCACTTTGATGAATTTAAACTCCTCCCTTTTCTCTCAAGTTTGGAGGAT
This sequence comes from Cherax destructor, assembly GCA_009830355.1. Taxonomy (NCBI): domain Eukaryota; kingdom Metazoa; phylum Arthropoda; class Malacostraca; order Decapoda; family Parastacidae; genus Cherax; species Cherax destructor. The sequence goes on from WNWK01024379.1 coordinate 27,948, forward strand.
GACAAGGAGCATTGTCCATTATCAGGAGGCACTTAAGTGGCAAATTATTGTCAATAGATATTTCTTCACACTGGGGCCAAACACTTCATTGACCAATCTAAGAAAATGTCCTTTGTGACCCAAGCCTTTTTGTTAGACTTCCACATCACACACAAGTTAGACTTGCTGACACCGCATCTGCCAAACACTCGGGGATTTTCAAAAAGATACTAGTAAAGGCCCTTTGCAATCCCACTTGCATTGGCACAAGCATCAACGTTAGCCTGTCTTTCATAGGCTTATGTCTGGCTGTGCCTTTTCCTCCTGAGTAATGTAGGTCCTGTTGGGCATTTTCTTCCAAAACAGGCCTGTTTCATCACAATTAAACATTGTTGGGAGGAATTGTTCGCCTCTAGGTACTCCTGAATTCAGGACATATTTTTCAGCCAGCACTTTTGTCAGAACTGGCTCCCTCACCACTCACAACACTATGTATGCCACTTCGATTCTTAAATTTGTAAAACCAGCCTCTGCTGGCCTAAGTCGCTCACTTCAGCACTCGTTGCAGGCATTTTCTTAAGAGATCATCATGCAACTTTGCTTTTCACATATTATTCCCTCGAAACAGTATCTCCTGCTGTTTCGTTGATCCACACCAACAACAACCTTTCACATTTTCCACCACTTGTGGTCTCTGTTTTGTGATCACAGATGCACCTTTTGCCAGCTTCCTTGATTTTACTTGAATATTTCTTATCACAATGGTAGCGATGGTAGAATAGGGTTTACCATACACCTGGCTAGCTCACTGATACGCACTCCACTTTCATATTTTCTATTATCCTTCTTCACTTCTATCGTACATATATTTCTGTTCCTCTTTGCACAGGCTTAGCACTAGGATCTTTCCTTGGACCCATGGTAGCTTATTGCAGTTGCAAGCACTAAAACAGCAGTGGAATAATGACAATATACTGGTATGAATGCGTGGGTGTGGGTGGGTGGTGCTCTCGCTTGTAAACAATAGCACTGACGCTCCTGGTGCGCGCTCAGCTGGCCAAGCGGACAGGTCGTCGAATGTGTAGGAAGCAAACATGTAAACCACAAACAAATTTCTTACGTTATAAATATCGGTTACGAAAATAACGTAAGGTGACTTTATACATAACCGGGGTTCCACTGTATTTTGTTTTGGGGATTTTCTTTCTTTAGGTCACCCTGCTCGGTGGGAGACGGCCGACTTATTGAAAATAAAAAAAAATGTACAGTGGACCCCCGAGTTTGTAAAACTTCCTCCTGAAGTCTGCTCAAGTGCCATTACCGAGCAATTTACTCCCTTAAGGAAAAATTTCACGTAGGTTAGTCTATTTCAGACCCCCAAAAATACACTTCCACAAGAACTTACAAATTATACTTACATAATTGCACGATTTCGGTATTCGTTAACCGAGGTCCACTGTATATACAGTGTACCTCTACCTAAGCAAAATTCGTTCCAGTCGGCTATTCAAGTGCCGATACCAAGAATTTTTCCCATAAGAAATAATGAAAATTAGGTTAATCCATTTCAGACGCCCAAAAATACACTTACAAAAGCACCTACAAAAATACAGTTACGTAATTGTTCGAGTTGGGAGCTGCTCATAAGTAGAGGTACCACTGTACTGTACTAAGTAGGTTGTGAATTGTTCCACCAGTGGTATTGTGACCTTTATTGATCTAATATTATCTTACGAGTTTTAGCACTAAGCACCATGAATGTAGTACAGCATTAGTGTACTGTACTTCCATTATTTCATACACTGATGACAGTCCTGAATTCTGATTCTTGTGCTCTCAATGTATTTTAGAATAATGTAACTTGCAGTATTAGCTGGAATAAATATTGGTCTCATGTTG
>WNWK01024380.1:5000-29823 GCA_009830355.1 Cherax destructor
TCCTCTAGCTTTTGCATTAACCTCTTATGAGGAACTGTGTCGAACGCCTTCTTGCAGTCCAACAAAATGCAGTCTATCCACCCCTCTCTCTCGTGTCTTACTTCTGTTACCTTGTCATAAAACTCCAGTAGGTTTGTGACACAGGAGTTTCCTTCCCTGAAACCGTGCTGGTTGTCGTTTATAAGCTTGTGTCTTTCTAGGTGCTCCACCACTCTCCTCCTGATGATCTTCTCCATGACTTTGCATTCTATACACGTCAGTGACACAGGTCTATAGTTTAATGCCTCGTGTCTGTCTCCTTTCTTAAAAAAATGGGACTACATTTGCCATCTTCCACACCTCAGTTAGTTGCCCAGTTTCAATGGATGTGTTGAAGATTTTTGTTAGTGGCACACTCAACATCTCTGCTCCCTCTCTAAGGACCCACGGAGAAATGTTGTCAGGTCCCACCGCTTTTGAGGTATCGAGTTCACATAACAGCTTCTTCACCTCCTCCTCGGTTGTGTGTATTTCATCCAGCACTTGTTGGTATACCTCCCTATTCTGAATTCCTGGAGTCCTTCCTGTCTCCTCTGTAAATACTTCTTTAAATCTCATGTTGAGCTCCTCACATACCTCTTGGTCGTTTCTTGTGAACTCCCCACCTTCGTGTGTGTTAGTTAGTTAGTTACCATTTTGTCCTAGGCACATATCGATTAGACACTAGGCCTGTTGTATGTGTGTGTGTGTGTGTGTAACGAAACACTTCGAAATGTTTCGGCCCCGCCGGGAATTGAACCCGGGCCCTCCGTGCGTGAAGCAAGAGCGCTAGCCACCATGCCATCGATTGTATATTAGTGTGTGTGTTTGAATCTTCAACTTCCAATTGTGACCCCTTGTTTCTGTGTCCCAACTGTGGAATATCCTGTCTCTACCCCCCTTATCGATTCCACGCAGTATTTTGTATGTCGTTATCATGTCTCTCATGACCCTCCTGTCCTCCAGTGTCGTCAGGCCGATTTCCCTTAACCTTTCTTCGTTGGACATTCCCCTTAGCTCTGGAACTAACCTTGTTGCAAACTTTTGCACTTTCTCTAATTTCTTAACCTGCTTGACCAGGTGTGGGTTCCAAACCTGTGCTGCGTACTCCAGTATGGGCCTGACGTAGACGGTGTACAGAGTCTTGAACGATTCCTTACTGAGGTATCAGAACGCTATTCTCAGGTTTGCCAGTCGCCCATATACTGCAGCAGTTATCTGGTTAATGTGTGCTTCCAGAGACTTTTTAGTTTAATATCTTTATTATGCACCCATATCCATCCTGTGGGCGGTAGTCAACAGATAAGAGGTACATAATGGGTCCAGGGACTTGACCTCAAAGTTTTGATAGTTGAGTAAGTTACAAAGGTAATGAACTCAGGTAGATCTGTTCACAATCATGACAAGTTACAAAGGTATTTACAGATTACAGAGGTACATAATGAGTCCAGAGACTGGGCCCCAAATTTTGATAGCTGAACAACGTACAAAGGTAATGAACTCACAAGTTTCAAAGGTAATGAATCATGTAAGTAAGTAAACTTACTTACTTACGTTTATACATGGTTACAATCATGAACAAGTTATAAAGTAATGAGCAATTCACACGTCCACACCCAGTCACAACTGTAATGAGTTATTGGTGCAAAGATTAATTGTTGGGTCACTCACACACACACACACACAGGAGCTATGAATCGACCCCTGCAACCACAACAAGGTGAGTACACACACACACATCACACACACACACACATACATACACTTCCGGAGACGAGCTCGGTATTATTCCCACCCCAAATTCTTTCTCCTTGAGTGAGGTTTGCAGTCTTTGGCCACCTAGCCTATACTCTGTCTGCGGTCTTCTTTGCCCTTCTCCGATCTTCATGACTTTGCATTTGGCGGGGTTAAATTCTAGGAGCCAGTTGCTGGACCACGCGTCCAGCCTGTCTAGGTCTCTTTGTAGTCCTGCCTGATCCTCATCTGATTTAATTCTCCTCATCAACTTCACATCATCTGCAAACAGGGACACTTCTGAATCTATCCCTAACCTCATGTCATTGACATATACCAAGAATAGCAATGATCCCAGGACTGACGCCTGTGGGACCCCGCTCGTCACAGGCGCCCACTGTGATACCTCATCACGTACCATGACTCACTGTTGCCTCCCTGTCAGGTATTCTCTGATCCATTGCAGTGCCCCTCCTGTTATACGTGTCTGATCTTCTAGCTTCTGCACTAATCTCTTGTGAGGAACTGTGTCGAAGGCCTTCTTGCAGTCCAAGAAATTGCAATCAACCCACCCGGAGAAGTAAATAATGAAAATGATTGCTATAGGAATGCAGTTAGAAGCCTGAGTAGATCTATAACCCACTATGATAACATGAACACAGATAAGCATGTTTATGGAGCAACTTGCAATGTGAACAGACTGACTGATGTTGTAGTGGCCAGGCTTAGGCTTGGCTACAAGTACTTCTGGCAGTTTGTGAGACACAGATGATGACCAAACTAAATGCAAATTATGTGATCAGGCATATGGTCACTGTCTTGAACACTATGTGCTTAATTGTCCACTTATTGAGGAATACAGAGATAAACAGTATAATAACCTAAGTGACATGTCAAGATATCTTATTTATGAAAATAAGATACCAGTTATACTAAGCAAATTTCCTAAATTTGCTTGTAACAATAAGTGAACTGTAGATATAAATCCAAATGTACAATTGTTAACCCTTTTGGGGCCTAGTTCCCGAGAGTTTTTGTATCCATATGCTCTTGCGCTACCGTCCACAGGATGGATATGGGGTGCACAATAAACTAGACACATCGGTGGCAAAATCTAAAATCTAATCTCTCTCTCATGTCTTACTTCTGCTACCTTTTCATAAAACTCCAGTAGGTTTGTGTCACAGGATTTGCCTTCTATGAATACGTGTGTGTGGAGTTTGTGAGTGATTGTATGTGGGTGTACTCACCTAATTGTGGTTGCAGGGGTAGAGACTCAGCTCCTGTGTGTGTGTGTGTGTGTGTGTGTGTTTGTGTGTGATTGTATGTGCGTGTGTGTGTCTGTGTGTGTGTGTGTACTCACCTATATGTGGTTTCAGGGGTCGAGTCATAGCTCCTGGCCCCGCCTCTTCACTGGTCGATAATAATTCACTCTCTCTGCTCCATGAGCTTTATCATACCTCTTCTTAAAGCTATGTATGGAACTTGCTTCCACTACTTCACTCTCCAGATTATTCCACTTCCTGACAACTCTAAGGCTAAAGAAATACTTCCTAACATCCCTATGACTCCTCTGGGTTTTCATCTTCCAATTGTGTCCCCTTGTTCCTGTATCCCATCTCAGAAACATTCGAGCACTGTCATCCCTGTCAATTCCTCTCAGTATTTTACACGTTATCATGTCCTCTATATCCCTCCTATCCTCTAGTGTCATTAGGTTGAGTACCCTTAACCTCTCCTCAGTTCCGGGACTAATCGTGTTGCAAATTTTAGCACTTTCTCCAATATCGTGACATGTTTGACTAGGTGAGGGTTCCATACTGGTGCTGCATACTCCAGTATAGGCCTAACGTTCACGATGTACAATGTCGTGAATGACTCCTTACTCAGATGTCTAAACGCTAATCTCAGGTTTGCCAAGCGCCCATATGCTGCAACAGTTATTTGATTGATGTGTGCCTCAGGAGACATGTTCGTTATAATGCTTTAACTAAATTTCTTTTCTTTAAGTGACGTTTGCAACCTTTGATTCCCTAACCTGTACGCCGTCTGTGTTCTTCTGTGTCCTTCCCCAATCTTCATGACCTTACACTTACTGGGGTTAAATTCCAGGAGCCATCTATAAGACCAGACTTGTAGTCTGTCCAGATTACCTTGTAATCTTAACTGATCCTCGTCCGCTTGCATTTCCCTCATCAGTATCACATCATCATCGAACAGTGATACTTCTGAATCTATTCTTTTCATCATGTCATTCACGTATACAAGAAACAGCACCGGACCTAGGACTGACCCTTGTGGAACCCCACTCGACACATGCGCCCACTCTGATACTTCATCATGTACCAACACTCGTTGTTTCCTTCCTGTCAGGTATTCCAAAAAGATGCAATCCATCCTTCCCTCTCTCTCATGTCTTACGTCTGTTACCTTATCGTAGAACTCAAGTAGATTTGTGATACAGGATTTCCAATCTCTGAAGCCGTGCTGATTGTCATGTATGAGCCCAATATTTTCAATGTGTTCCACCACTCTTCTCCTGATAATCTTTTCCATGACTTTACATACTATACAAGTCAGTGACACTAGTCTGTAGTTTAACGCTGCCTGTCTGTCTCATTTCTTAAAAATTGGAACTACATTTGGTGTCTTCCACGCCTCAGGCAACTGCCCAGTTTCGATAGATTTACTGATGATTGCTGCTAGCGGCATACACAGTTCCTCGGCTCCCTCTCTCAGTATCCATGGAGCAATGTTGTGGGCCCACCGCCTTTGCGGTATCTAGTTCACCTTGCAGTTTCTTCACTTCTACCTTGGTTATGTGTATTGTGTCCAGCACCTGCTGGTGCACCCTACCTCCACGGCTTGCTGGAAGGATTCCTGTCTCTATTGTGAATACTTCTCTAAATCTTGTGTTTAGTTCATCACATACTTCCTGGTCACTCTTTGTGAGCTTCCCTCCTTCTTTCCTCAGCCTGATTACTTGGTCCTTGACTGGTTTTTTTCTCCTAATGTGACTGTATAACAACTTTGGTTCAGAATTGGCTTTTGATGCTATGTCGTTCTTGTATTGCCTCTGGGCGTCTCTTCTTATCCCTGCATATTCCTTTCTGGATCTTCTGCTCAACTCCTTGTTTTCTTGAGTTCTTTGCCTTCTATACCTTTTCCATGCTCTAGCACACTTTTGCTTTGGCCTCTTTACACCTCCTGTCAAACCATGGGCTCACTCTGGTCTTACCATTTTTTCTGTTACCCTTTGGAATGAACTTCTTCTCTGCCTCCCTCCACTTAGTGGTCACAAGTACCATCATTTCATTTACTTATTTCCCTCTAGTTCTCTTTCCCACTCCACTTCATGCAAGAAACTTCTCATTCCTATGTAATCCCCTTTTTTGAAGTTCGGCTTCTCTCGTTGTTCTCGCGCTGCTGCATTCTCCACTGTTAACTCGACAAGGTATTCAAAACTCAGGACATCATAATCACTAGCGCCAAGTAGTCTTTCGTGTGTGATATCCCCTATGTCTGAACTATTCAAGGTGAATATGAAATCCAGCCTTGCTGCAACATCCTCTTCTCTCTCTCTGGTTGTATCCCTAACATGTTGGTGCATGAAGTTCTCGAATACAGTCTCCAACATCTTAGCCCTCCATGTTTCTGGTCCTCCATGTGGCTCTAGGTTTTCCCAGTCAAGTACTTTATGATTGAAATCCCCCATTATGAGTAATTTTGTCCTACCCATATGAGCCCTCCTGGCCACTTCAGCTAGTGTATCCACCATTGCCCTATTGCGCACATCTTATTATTGTCTTGTCCTCCTATTGTTCAGTGGTGGGTTATACATCACTGCTATCATCACCTTGTAACCCCCAGTATGAAGTGTTCCTACAATGAAGTCGTCTGTTTCCCTTTTGTCCATTCCTCCCATTTCCTCAAAACTCCACTGGTTTTTGATAAACAGTGCTGTCTTTCCTCAGGATCTGATATCCAGGTGGAAAGATTGCATCTGTTATCATCCCTGTAAGTTTTGTCTCTGTTAGTGTTATGATGTCAGGTGATGCATCAATGATTCGTTCTTGCCACTCTTCACTCTTATTTGTTATTTCATCTGCATTGGTGTACCATACCTTTAGCTTCCTTTCCATTACTGTATTTTTGGAGATGGAAGAGGAAAGTGCAGATTGGGAGGGTGGGAGGCAGGTTGGAATATTATGGGAAGCAGCTGTGATTGTGAAATTAGTGCTTTGGGGGGTGGGGGTTATGAAGTGTGGTTTGTTTATGGTTATTGTGTTTGGTTGATATGTGGTGACAGGGGTTGAGGGGTTTCTGTAAGCATTTGTGTTTGATGTTTTCCCAAAGGCTGAGCTTTCATGTCTGTCGTTGCCTATCCTGTCTCTCTTTCCTTCCACTGGTTTCGTCTTTCTCTCACTTTTAGTTGTTCCCTTTCTCTTTGTGTTCTGTCTAGATTGAGGTACACTTGTTAATATTCTTGAGAGTCCTTTAATAGTGGCTTCTGTTGTAGTATCCTGTTCCGTACCACTTGTCTTTAATGTCATTTTGATTGGTCGATTTTTTCCCCTCGAATACCCCCCAAGTCTGTGAAATTTTTCTACCTGAGACATGTCCTTCTCTCCTGTTATTGCAATGATGCTCTTAATCTATGTTTCTTCCCAATGCTTTCTTTCATCATAGGTCTTCCCTTCACCCTCCTGAAGCCCATGAATAATTATTGACCTCTCCCTCTCCTCCCATTTCTTTTCCCTCCATATCTCTGGATCTGATTTAAGCATCTTTTTTGTTGTTCCCTTATCATCTCCTGGACACTCTGATGGCCTGATAATACTTCTGCTAAAGACTCCTTTGCTCCATCCCCTCCTTCAGTCCCATCGCTGTCTGCTGATATTCCCATTTCAGTCACCTTGCTCCTTTTGGACCTCATCTTTATATCCTGCTTCAGCACATCCATTTCTTCCTTCAGTCTTTGTATCTTTGCCTCAGCTACTACAGCTCATGACTCCAACTTCTTGCTCTCTGCAGATATCTTCTATAACATGTTATTGCAAAGCTCATTTAACCTATTTTACCATTCTTGATCCAGTTTGTTCTTGAGCCGTTCTACCCATTCTTTCTTTTCAGACCAGCCTTCCTCGGTTCCCTTGCCTTTACGTCATCTAGCTCCTTCAGCTTTGTGTGAAAATGTGTGTTTGTGGTGGTTGGGGGGGGGATTTATGAGCTAATGCATTAATTAGGTTAGGTTTGTCTGAGTTTGTGTATACATGTGTACTCACCCAGTTGTACTCACCTAGTTGTGGTTGCAGGGGTCGATTCATAGCTCCTGGCCCCGCCTCTTCACTGGCCGCTACTGGGTCATCTCACTGTGCCATGAGCTTTATCATACCTCTTCTTGAAGCTATGAATGGCTCCTGCCTCCACTACATCGCATCCCAAACTATTCCACTTCCTGACCACTCTGTGACTGAGGAAATACTTCCTAACATCCCTGTGATTTATCTGAGTCTTCAGCTTCCAACTGTGACCCCTTGTTGCTGTGTCCCATATCTGGAACATTCTATCTCTGTCCACCTTGTCAATTCCTCTCAGTAGTTTATATGTCGTTATCATGTCCCCCTATCTCTCCTGTCCTCTAGTGTCGTCAGGTCGATTTCCCTTAACCTCTCCTCGTAGGACATACCCCTTAGCTCCAGGACTAGTCTTGTTGCAAACCTTTGCACATTCTCTAGATTCTTTACGTTCTTGGCTAGGTGTGGGTTCCAAACTGGTGCTGCATACTCCCAGGTGTGGGTTCCAAACTGGTGCTGCATACTCCCAGGTGTGGGTTCCAAACTGGTGCTGCATACTCCCAGGTGTGGGTTCCAAACTGGTGCTGCATACTCCAGTATGGGCCTGACGTATATGGTGTACAGAGTCTTGAATGATTCCTTAGTGAGGTATTGGAACGCTATTCTTAGGTTTGCCAGCCGCCCGTATGCTGCAGCAGTTATCTGATTGATGTGTGCCTCAGGAGATGTGCTCGGTATTATACTCACCCCAAGATCTTTTTCCTTGAGTGAGGTTTGCAGTCTTTGGCCACCTAGACTATACTCTGTCTGCAGTCTTCTTTGCCCTTCTCCGATCTTCATGACTTTACATTTGGCAGGGTTAAATTCAAGGAGCCAGTTACTGGACCAGGCTTGTAGCCTGTCCAGGTCTCTTTGTAGTCCTGCCTGATCCTCGACTGATTTAATTCTTCTAATTAACTTCACATCATCTGCAAACAGGGACACTTCTGAGTCTATCCCTTCCGTTATGTCATTCACATGTACCAAAAACAGTACAGGTCCTAGGACTGACCCTTGTGGAACCCCACTCGTCACTGGTGCCCACTCTGACACCTCGTCACGTACCATGACTCGTTGTTTCCTCCCTGTCAGATATTCTCTGATCCATTCCAGTGCCTTTCCTGTTACGTGTGCCTGATCCTCTAGCTTTTGCATTAACCTCTTATGAGGAACTGTGTCGAACGCCTTCTTGCAGTCCAAAAAAATGCAGTCTATCCACTCCTCTCTCTCGTGTCTTACTTTTGTTACCTTGCCATAAAACTCCAGTAGGTTTGTGACACAGGATTTTCCTTCCCTGAAACCGTGCTGGTTGTCGTTTATAAGCTTGTGTCTTTCTAGGTGCTCCACCACTCTCCTCCTGATGATCTTCTCCATGACTTTGCATACTATACACGTCAGTGACACAGGTCTGTAGTTTAATGCCTCGTGTCTGTCTCCCTTCTTAAAAATTGGGACTACATTTGCCATCTTCCACGCCTCAGGTAGTTGCCCAGTTTCAATGGATGTGTTGAAGATTTTTGTTAGTGGCACACACAACATCTCTGCTCCCTCTCTAAGGACCCATGGAGAAATGTTGTCCGGTCCCACCGCTTTTGAGGTATCGAGTTCACATAGCAGCTTCTTCACCTCCTCCTCGGTTGTGTGTATTTCATCCAGCACTTGTTGGTATACCTCCCTATTCTGAATTCCTGGAGTCCTTCCTGTCTCCTCTGTAAATACTTCTTTAAATCTCATGTTGAGCTCCTCACATACCTCTTGGTCGTTTCTTGTGAACTCCCCACCTCAGCCTGATTACCTGGTTTTTGACTGTTGTTTTCCTCCTGATGTGGCTATACAACAGCTTTTGGTCTGACTTGACTTTTGATGCTATATCATTTTCATATTGTCGCTGAGCCTCCGTTCTTACCTGTGCATATTCGTTTCTGGCTCATCGGCTAATCTCTTTATTTTCCTGGGTACTTTGTCTTCTGTACTTTTTCCATTCTCTATTACACTTAGTTTTTGCATCCCTACACCTCTGGGTGAACCAACGACTCGTTCTGGTCTTCCCATTACTTCTGTTTCCCTTGGGGACAAACCTCTCCTCTGCCTCTTTGCATTTGGTTGTCACATATTCCATCATTTCTTTTACTGGTTTTCCTGCCAATTCTCTCTCCCACTGAACTTCTTGTAGGAAGTTCCTCATGCCTGTGTAGTCCCCCCTTTTGTAGTTTCGTTTCTCCCTTCCTATTCCTGCTTCCCTCTCCACTTGTAGCTCAACTATATAATCAAAACACAGAACCAAATGATCACTAGCTCCAAGGGGCCTTTCATACGTGATATCCTCGATGTCCAAACTACTCAAGGTGAATACTAGGTCCAGTCTTGCTGGATCATCCCCACCTCTCTCTCTGGTAGTGTCTCTAACATGTTGATGCATGAGGTTTTCCAGTACCACATCCATCATCTTGGCTCTCCATGATTCAGGACTTCCGTGGGGCTCCAGGTTTTCCCAATCAATCTCCTTGTGATTGAAATCACCCATAACTAGTAACTTTGCTCTCCCCATGTGAGCTCTTCTGGCTACCTCGGCTAGTGTGTCTACCATTGCTCTGTTGCTCTCGTCGTATTCTTCTCTTGGCCTCCTGCAGTTCTGTGGCGGGTTGTACATTACAGCAATTACCACCTTATGGCCCTCAGACTGAATTGTTCCTACTATGTAGTCCTTTTCGCCCATTCCATCCATTCCTTCCACTTCCTCAAATCCCCACCTGTTCTTAATGAGCAGTGCAACTCCTCCTCCCCCTCTGCTCCCTCTATCTTTCCTGAGGATTTGATATCCGGGTGGAAAGATTGCATCTGTTATCATCCTGGTGAGTTTCGTTTCTGTGAGTGCTATTATGTCTGGCGATGTCTCCTTTATTCTTTCATGCCACTCCTCACATTTATTTGTTATACCATCTGCATTTGTATACCAAACCTTCAACTTCTTTTCTAAAACCGTAGTCTGGGGGGTACGTTGTGGTTGGGAAAGTGGGAGATCTGATGGGGAACTATGGGTGGTTGGTGTGAAGGTGGAGTTTGTACTGAGGTGGGTGGAATCATTGGGTATGGCATGTGTTTTGGGTTAGATTGTTTGGTTGCATTGGGGTTGTCCAGGTTGGGGGACATCTGAAGGTGGTTGTATTAGAGCTTCCTCCTGAGTCTGGGTCCCTTGTCCATCTCTCTTTCCTCCTTTTGTCTCTGTACCCTCTCTTTCAGTTTCTGTCTTTCTTCCCATGTTCTGTCGTGGTCGAGATACACCCTCCGGTACTCTGACATATCCCTTAGTCTTGCTTTCTCCTGCAGGATCCTGTTTCGAGTCACTTCTACTTTGAAAATCACTTTGACTGGCCGGATTCTTCCTCTTGCAAACCCCCCTATTCTCAGAAAATTTGCCAGCTGGGTCATGTCATCTTCTCCTATTGCTTTCATGATGTTTTCAATCACATTTTCTCCCTTGTCTTCTTGCTTCGTAAGTTTCCCTTCAGCTTCCTGGAGCCCATAAACAAAGACTGATCTCTCTCTTTCATTCTCCCACTGCCTATCCCTATGTAACCCCTGATTCGATTTAGTTGCCTCCATTGCAGCTTTCCTTTCTTCAATCTCTTCACTGTCTGTTATCCCTTGGCCCAGTGGCCTGTCGCTTTCCCTTCTTAACTTTCCCTGTGCACTGCTGTGGTCTGTTAGGGCTTCTACGTATAGCTTAGCTCTCCCTTTTACTACACTCCCCTCGATTGTTCCTGATGTGATCCTCTCTTTTTTTCGGGCTCCACGATGGTCTGATAGGGCCTCTGCATACAGTTTCACTCCGTTCTCTACAGTCCTCTTCTTTGTGACTGAGGTAGCAGTTTCTGATACCATGTCCACATTGCTTTTTGGTTCTTTAGGCTGTTTCAAATTTTTCAGTTCCTCTTCTAATCTCTGTATCTTAGCCTCTGCTGTTGTGACTTGCTTCTCCCACTTTCTGCAGCTATCCTCTCCTCCATTTTCATGCTAAGCTCCTCTAGCTTCCTTCCCCACTCATGTTCCCTTTTCATGAGCTCTGCTGCCCAATCTTCCTTTGCAGACTCATCCTCCAGTCCCCTAGTTTTCCGTCCTGCTCTCTGGGACCCCATTTTTTTATTTTTAAGATGCCACAAAGTGAAAAACTATGTATTTCTGTGTGGTTGTTTTGTGGTGTGATTGCCTGAGTATTTGTGTGGGGGTGGAGGGAGGGAGAGGAGAAACTGGAGACAGTGGGGAAATGGAAGAGAGGTGGGGAGGGGGAAAGAGGGAGGGGATTATGTGAAGAGAGTGAAGGAGGGAGAAGCAGAGGTAGAGAGAGAATGGGAGAAAGAGAGGGGGAGGAGGTGGGTGGGGAGGGAGCAGGGGGAAAGAGTGTGTACTCACCTATTTGTACTCACCTATTTGTGGTTGCAGGGGTCGAGTCATAGCTCCTGGCCCCGCCTCTTCACTGATTGCTACTAGGTCCTCTCTCTCCCTGCTCCATGAGCTTTATCAAACCTAGTCTTAAAACTATGTATGGTTCCTGCCTCCACTATGTCGCTTTCCAAGCTATTCCACTTCCTGACAACTCTATGACTGAAGAAATACTTCCTAACATCCCTTTGACTCATAGGAGTCTTTAACTTCCAATTGTGACCCCTTGTTTCTGTGTCCCCTCTCTGGAACATCTTGTCTCTGTCCACCTTATCTATTCCTCGCAGTATTTTATATGTCGTTATCATGTCTCCCCTAACCCTCCTGTCCTCTAGTGTCGTCAGGCCGATTTCCCTTAACCTTTCTTCGTAGGACAATCCCTTAGCTCTGGGACTAGTCTTGTTGCAAACCTTTGCACTTTCTCTAATTTCTTGACGTGCTTGACCAGGTGTGGGTTCCAAACTGGTGCTGCATACTCCAGTATGGGCCTGACGTATATGGTATACAGAGTCTTGAATGATTCCTTGGTGAGGTATTGGAACGCTATTCTTAGGTTTGCCAGCCGCCCGTATGCTGCAGCAGTTATCTGATTGATGTGTGCCTCAGGAGATGTGCTCGGTATTATACTCACCCCAAGATCTTTTCTTTGAGTGAGGTTTGCAGTCTTTGGCCACCTAGACTATACTCTGTCTGCGGTCTTCTTTGCCCTTCCCCGATATTCATGACTTTACATTTGGCAGGGTTAAATTCAAGGAGCCAGTTACTGGACCAGGCTTGCAGCCTGTCCAGGTCTCTTTGTATTCCTGCCTGATCCTCGACTGATTTGATTCTTCTCATTAACTTCACATCATCTGCAAACAGGGACACTTCTGAGTCTATCCCTTCCGTTATGTCATTCACATATACCAAAAACAGTACAGGTCCTAGGACTGACCCTTGTGGAACTCCACTCGTCACAGGTGCCCACTCTGACATCTCGTCACGTACCATGACTCGTTGTTGCCTCCTGTCAGATATTCTCTGATCCATTGCAGTGCTTTTCCTGTTACGTGTGCCTGATCCTCTAGCTTTTGCATTAATCTCTTGTGAGGAACTGTGTCGAACGCCTTCTTGCAGTCCAAAAAATGCAGTCTATCCACCCCTCTCTCTCGTGTCTTACTTCTGTTACCTTGTCATAAAACTGCAGTAGGTTTGTGACACAGGATTTTCCTTCCCTGAAACCATGCTGGTTGTCGTTTATAAGCTTGTGTCTTTCTAGGTGCTCCACCATTCTCCTCCTGATGATCTTCTCCATGACTTTGCATACTATACACGTCAGTGACACAGGTCTGTAGTTTAATGCCTCGTGTCTGTCTCCTTTCTTAAAAATTGGGACTACATTTGCCATCTTCCACGCCTCAGGTAGTTGCCCAGTTTCAATGGATGTGTTGAAGATTTGTGTTAGTGGCACACACAACATCTCTGCTCCCTCTCTAAGGACCCACGGAGAAATGTTGTCCGGTCCCACCGCTTTTGAGGTATCGAGTTCACATAGCAGCTTCTTCACCTCCTCCTCGGTTGTGTGTATTTCATCCAGCACTTGTTGGTATACCTCCCTATTCTGAATTCCTGGAGTCCTTCCTGTCTCCTGTGTAAATACTTCTTTAAATCTCATGTTGAGCTCCTCACATACCTCTTGGTCGTTTATTGTGAACTCCCCACCTTCCTTTCTCAGCCTGATTACCTGGTCCTTGACTGTTGTTTTCCTCCTGATGTGGCTATACAGCAGCTTCGGGTCAGACTTGACTTTTGATGCTATATCATTTTCATATTGTCGCTGAGCCTCCTTCTTACCTGTGCATATTCGTTTCTAGCTCTTCGGCTAATCTCTTTATTTTCCTGGGTCCTTTGTCTTCTGTACTTTTTCCATTCTCTATTACACTTACTTTTTGCCTCCCTACACCTCTGGGTGAACCAAGGACTCGTTCTGGTCTTCCCATTACTTCTGTTTCCCTTGGGGACAAACCTCTCCTCTGCTCTTTGCATTTGGTTGTCACATATTCCATCATTTCTTTTACTGGTTTTCCTGCCAATTCTCTCTCCCACTGAACGTCTTGTAGGAAGTTCCTCATGCCTGTGTAGTCCCCCCTTTTGTAGTTTCGTTTCTCCCTTCCTATTCCTGCTCCCCTCTCCACTTGTAGCTCAACTATATAATCAAAACACAGAACCAAATGATCACTAGCTCCAAGGGGCCTTTCATACGTGATATCCTCGATGTCCGAACTACTCAAGGTGAATACTAGGTCGAGTCTTGCTGGATCATCCCCACCTCTCTCTCTGGTAGTGTCTCTAACATGTTGATGCATGAGGTTTTCCAGTACCACATCCATCATCTTGGCTCTCCATGATTCAGGACCCCCATGGGGCTCCAGGTTTTCCCAATCAATCTCTTTGTGATTGAAATCACCCATAACTAGTAACTTTGCTCTCCCCATGTGGGCTCTTCTGGCTACCTCGGCTAGTGTGTCTACCATTGCTCTGTTGCTCTCGTCGTATTCTTCTCTTGGCCTCCTGCAGTTCTGTGGCGGGTTGTACATTACAGCAATTACCACCTTATGGCCCTCAGACTGAATTGTTCCTACTATGTAGTCCCTTTCACCCATTCCATCCATTCCTTCCACTTCCTCAAATCCCCACCTGTTCTTAATGAGCAGTGCAACTCCTCCTCCCCTCTGCTCCCTCTATCTTTCCTGAGGATTTGATATCCGGGTGGAAAGATTGCATCTGTTATCATCCTGGTGAGTTTCGTTTCTGTGAGTGCTATTATGTCTGGGGATGTCTCCTTTATTCTTTCATGCCACTCCTCACATTTATTTGTTATACCATCTGCATTTGTATACCAAACCTTTAACTTCTTTTCTAAAACCGTAGTCTGGGGGTATGTTGGGGTTGGGAAAGTGGGAGATCTGATGGGGAACTATGGGTGGTTGGTGTGAAGGTGGAGTTTGTAATGAGGTGGGTGGAATCATTGGGTATGGCATGTGTGTTTTGGGTTAGGTTGTTTGGTTGCATTGGGGTTGTCCAGGTTGGGGAACATCTGAAGGTGGTTGTGTTAGAGCTTCCTCCTGAGTCTGGGTTCTCCTGTCCATCTCTCTTTCCTCCTTTTGTCTCTGTACCCTCTCTTTCAGTTTCTGTCTTTCTTCCCGTGTTCTGTCGCGGTCGAGATACACCCTCCGGTACTCTGACATATCCCTTAGTCTTGCTTTCTCCTGCAGGATCCTGTTTCGAGTCAATTCTGCTTTGAAAATTACTTTGACTGGCCGGATTCTTCCTCTTGCAAACCCCTATTCTCAGAAAATTTGCCAGCTGGGTCATGTCATCTTCTCCTATTGCTTTCATGATGTTTTCAATCGCATTTTCTCCCCTTGTCTTCTTGCTTCATAAGTTTCCCTTCAGCTTCCTGGAGCCCGTAAACAAAGACTGATCTCTCTTTACATTCTCCACTGCCTATCCCTATGTAACCCTGATTCGATTTAGTTGCCTCTATTGCAGCTTTCCTTTCTTCAATCTCTTCACTGTCTGTTATCCCTTGGCCCAGTGGCCTGTCGCTTTCCCTTCTTAACTTTCCCTGTGCATGCTGTGGTCTGTTAGGGCTTCTACGTATAGCTTAGCTCTCCCTTTTACTACACTCCCTCGATTGTTCCTGATGTGATCCTCTCTTTCTCTCGGGCTCCACGATGGTCTGATATAGCCTCTGCATACAGTTTCACTCCGTTCTCTACAGTCCTCTTTTTGTGACTGAGGTAGCAGTTTGATACCATGTCCACATTGCTTTTAGTTCATTAGGCTGTTTCAAATTTTTCAGTTCTTCTTCTAATCTCTGTATCTTAGCCTCTGCTGTTGTGACTTGCTTCTCCCACTTCCTGCTTTCTGCAGCTATCCTCTCCTCCATTATCTTGCTTTCTGCAGCTATCCTCTCCTCCATTATCTTGCTTTCTGCAGCTATCCTCTCCTCCATTTTCATGCTAAGCTCCTCTAGCTTCCTTCCCCACTCATGTTCCCTTTTCATGAGCTCTGCTGCCCAATCTTCCTTTGCAGACTCATCCTCCAGTCCCCTGGTTTTCCGTCCTGCTCTCTGGGACCCCATTTTTTATTTTTTATTTTTAAGATGCCACAGAGTGAAAAACTATGTATTTCTGTGTGGTTGTTTTGTGGTGTGATTGCCTGAGTGTTTGTGTGGGGGGTGGAGGGAGGGAGAGGAGAAACTGAAGACAGTGGGGAAATGGAAGAGAGGGGAGGGGGAAAGAGGGGGATTATGCAGAGAGAGTGAAGGAGGGAGAAGCAGAGGGAGAGAGAATGGGAGAGGGAGAGGGGGAGGAGGTGGGTGAGAGAGGGGGTTCAGGGAAGGGATTGGGGGAGAGGTGGGTGGAGGGAGCAGGGAAATAGTGTGTGGGCCTGTGTGTGTGTGTTAGTTTTGTTTTGTGTATGTGTATGTGTGTGTGTGTTTTTGTGTGTGTGCACGTTGGTTTTGTGTGTGTTAGTTTGTGTGTGTGTGTGTTAGTTTGTGTGTGTGTGTTAGTTTTTTTTTGTGTGTGTGTGTTAGTTTTGTGTGTGTATGTATGTGTGTGTGTGTATGTTTGTGTGTGTATGTATGTGTGAATAGTAGTGGTGAAATTGTGTTATGGTGTATGGGTGTGTATGTGGAGTTTGCAGGTGACACGTTGTCTGCAGTGCTTCTCTACCTGGCCTGACCTGACACACCTGACCTACCAGTTAATGTGTGTGTGTGTGTGTGTGTGTGTGTGGAACTATATGTGTGTGGATTTATTGTGTGAAAAGTAGTGGTGAAATTGTGTTATGTGTATGAGTGGTATGTGAGGTCTGCGAGTAACACGTAGTCTACAGTGCTCCTCTACCTGGCCTGACCTGACACACCTGATCTACCAGTTAATGTATTCTATGATTCACCTGTCTGCTCGCCCTTTTCTACTAGAAATTACCAATTGCTATTTGTTACTGAGTACTTGATATCCTATTCCTTATCTTACTATGAGAGTTGACCGTTCACAATCAGCTTAGCGGTTAGGTAATTGGAACTTACTCCCGACACCCCGAAAACCACGCATAGGTGAATACTTGCGATGCGATGCAGCTGTCCAGCGTGTAGTATCCTGTAGATTGTCCATATATTGTCGATATATAATATAACCTATTCACTGAATTTCTTTCGCTTGTCACATATTAATTTCACTTTATTATCTAGGGTGACACACGTGGCAACGTCGCCTGGAGCACACTAGGCCCACTGATCCCGCCTCCAAATATTTATTTCTAGATCACTTATAAAATTATGGCTCTCCCCACACTTATGTGGCTCAGGGCAACTCGTAAATCACTTCAAGGGTTGTTCACTACCCTGACACACTTGATAACCCCTGCAGTACCCTGGTGTAGCCCTCAAAAACACTTATTTGCACAGAAACCTACAAGTTGCGACTGACCCGCACGGCGTCCCTACCTAGTGTGTGTGTGTTAGTTTTGTGTATGTGTATGTGTGTGTGTGTGTGTGTGTGTTTTGTGTGTGTGTGTGTGTGATAGTTTTGTGTGTGTGTGCATTAGTTTTGTGTGTGTTAGTTTTGTGTGTGTGTGTTAGTTTTGTGTGTGTGTGTGTATGTATGTGTGTGTATGTGTGTGTATGTATGTGTGTGTGTGTATGTGTGTGTGGGTCGTGTGAAAAGTAGTGGTGAAATTGTGTGTTATGGTGTATGGGTGTGTATGGGGAGTTTGCGAGTGACACGCTGTCTGCAGTGCTTCTCTACCTGGGCTGACCTGACACCTGACCTACCAGGTGTGTGTGTGTGTGTGTGTGTGTGTGTGTGTACGTATATGTGTTGAGTTAAATGGTATAAAATACCGACACAAGAAAAGACAGACGCAGTATAATGTTTCACTCTATTGACAACGTTTCGCCCGGCAGTGGCCTTCATCAGTCACAAACAGATCTGCCTGGAGAGAGGAGAGAGAGAGAGAGAGAGAGAGATAGAGAGGAATGTGTTCATTCATCAAGGTCGATGGATTGAGCCCATCGACTCCGGGCTGAGGGACTAATTATCTCAAACTCCTCTCTTTCCACCGTTCTTCTCTGCGCTAGACTGACGAAGCCACTTGCTGGCGAAACGTTTCCAAAAATGATTTCCAGATGTTGCACAAGTGTCTCATTTATCACACACACATACAACACACACACATACATAAGAACATAAGAAAGAAGGAACACTGCAGCAGGCCTACTGGCCCATGCGAGGCACGTCCAAGTCTCCCACCGGCCCAAGCCAATGCCCCGACCCAGCCAGGTCAGGTTACATTCACTTAAGGAAGGAGCACGGCATCTGACCTAGTAGCACAAACTAGTCAGGTCCACAGGTTAAATCACTCGACTGACCACCCAGACCTCACTGTAAGTACTTCACAGCTGCTCCTATCTTAATTATTTTAAGTTCAAGAGCTTCACTCATTAATTTGTTTTGAGCTTCACTCATTTTTAGCAACATTAACTTCTGCTCTGCCCTGCCTTGGATTTGGTAAAGTTATTTGTTACAGTTTCACCATTTCTTTTAAAGGCCTTATGCCTACTATGTGAATAAATGCTAGAGTGGTGAGTAATTCTTGTGGTTTCTTCCACAGTCCTCTGTTTCCGCACGGATCATCGGATTCAAGGCTGAGTGGGGGCCGGCGTACTCACCAAGTGAGAAACAGAGTAGTTAACACCAATTCTTCACTACGCCAGTAGTTCCTAAGTCCACACTCTAGAAACCTCAGGTAACTGTACTTTACTAGGGGACAACCTTCACTGAGTCCCTGATATCTTTTGTGACATTATTGTGGATGTGGAAACTCTGTTGGATTTGTGGGAAACATCCTTCAAAAGAGTGGGAGTTTTTTTTTTTTTTTTTTTACACTAAAACTAAAGCAGGCCCTAAACCCTGTACCTTATTCCTTCTCTTATAAGGTAACCCTCCCTCCCACTACATTAACAAACCTGTCAGAACATCATATTAACAAACAACATATATTCATATAGTTAATACGCAACAAGGCGTAACTGATAATGTACTCAGTTACAACATGAACATTTATAAAATCCGGTTGTTCGGGAACAAGGTATATCATACATCATACTAAAAATATATCTAACCTAACACACTATACTGATAGTCGTCACCACTCCTCATTCAGTAAACTTTAACTTACAACTGTTTTTACTCGGTACAATTATATGACGTAATATTATCCAACACACAGGTTTTATACAAGTAAACATAACAGTACCCACAATAAAAATAACACGTATAGGAAATACTATACTTTTCACGTATGCGTACAAACGCACAATGTTAATTACAATGTGAAACCCTTTTTATGATCGTTTAACGATACAAAACAGATACATGAGGCTAATATTTTGTATTCCCTACGTCATCATCCAACAGAGAAGCTCCCATACTCATACTCCAGACCCATGCCTCTCCGACCAAGAAAACCGTCAGGTAAACCCACTCAAACCCCTTACAAAAAGTTAACCCCTATAATCAAAACCCTTCCCCCCACTTGAAAAGCCACCCCCCCTGCGTCATTAGTCATCCCAACCCCCCTCCATGCACACATACCCTAAACCCCCATATCTCCCCACAACCGCTAAAATTACCTTGATAATTAAATTCCCCTCTCCCACTATGACCCAACAGACACACCTCCCCCACCTAGAACTACACCCTAATACACATCCAAAACTCCCCGCTCACTCGTCATACCTTAACCATGATGAGCTTACCCTCCTACCACGTCAAGCCCCTTCTACGTCTACAATACATCCCGCAAAACCATGTTCCTATACTCATCAGAAAATGCAGACTCCCATTTACTCCCATACACCACCCGATTCCTGCATTTACCCTATACATTGTGCCCCCCCTAGCTCTAATCCTTTCCCCACCCCCTGCTCCCTCAGTCCAGGACACCACACGAAATCCACCATTAAATACCATAAACCCCTGCGTTCTCATCACCCACCCTCGTATATCCATACTCATAGCCCTCAGTACTGAAATACCCCCACCCCCCATTTTCCTCAACACCCTGCCTATCCATTCTCTCACCACCCCCAGTTCCTCACAAAAAAATCTAGCATGCATCACTGTTTCTTGTGACCCAATCTTTTACAGCACCCATCTTGAACAATGCCCATCCGACATAACAATGCCTTATCTGACACCACCCCATGTAGAAACCTATACATTAATTCCATATCCCCAGCCCTAATCCTCATACCTTTCAAACCCTCCAGATCAATCCCCAATCATACATAGGGTATTCAGCCACCCCTCCAATCCCATCCTTCCCCACACGCGACCTCCAAAACACTAGCCTACACTTCTTGCACCCTCCTCACAATCACCAAATGCCGCAATATATCCCAACACGTCCCCAACGATACACCCCCACCATCTGCGCACCTCCCGCTCCACCGCTCCCACAGTAGCCCCTCAGTGCCTCCCAGCCGCACCATACACCGTTTCACAAACAAACACATCAACCTCCTTTCCACCCAAATAAGCCCCAACCCCCCTAACTCCACTCTCTTCCTAACCACCTCCTTCCTCAACCAGTGTTTACCGAAAGCCCAAATGTACTTAAAACCCTCACCTCCAACCCTCTCACATCCTCCTGCATCAGAGGGCAAACCACTGCCACGTGCCACAGTCTACTGTAGATCAGCACGTTCACCGCTATCACCCTCTGATGCAAGGAAAGATCCCCGCCCTCCAACTCGTCAACCTAGCTAGCGCTAGTTGCACCACCCTCCCAGAGTTCACCCTCCTGGCCTCCATACTGTCACCCATATACATAATACCACAAATTTTAAGACTATCCACAATAATCCACCCATATCTCTCAGCCAATCTACCTCCAATCCATGCCCTACCTCCAACAAACGCGAGTTCGCCCCATTAATTCTCATACCCGTAGCTGCACAAAACACCCTTAGAGCCCCCTCAATAATCTTCAATCCCTCTTCCATTCTCACCAGCACCGTGGTATCGTCCACGTACCCCACTATATCATTTCCTCCCCCCTCCCTGTATCCCACCCACCCCCACATTCTTCACAATCATCCTGTAAAAGGGATCTTGCATGCACGAACAATATCTGGGATAATGGACATCCCTGTCGCAAACCCCTATCCATTCGTATTCACCCTTCCCAATTTCCCATTCACCTGCACGCGCACAGTAGCCCCGAATACACCGTCTCTACCCACCTAACTACCTCCTCACCAAACCCCTGTTTCCTCATGATTGCATACAGCATCCCTCTCCATACTATCATATGCCCTTCCAGTCCAACGCTAATCTCCTCCCCCAGCCCCCTATAAATCCCTTGATGCATTCATGTCCCTCAATCATACACCTACCTGGTATCCCTCGTTGTCCTTCCGCTATCACCTTCTGCAATACTCTCTTCAATCTGTTCCCCAAAACCTTCGCAAAGATTTTATAATCTGCATTCATCATTACCAGAGGTCTATAATTCTGCACCATGTTTCCCTGATTACTCTTCTTAACTAATACTACCACCCCCATGCCCTGCTCCCTCCCCATTCTACACCTACTCTTCATACAATTCATCAAGGCCACCATACATTCCTTCAACACATCCCAATGTACCCTATAAAATTCATTCACCATACCATCCATACCAGGCGCCTTTCCCCTACTCATTCCATTCACCGCCTCCCACACCTCCTCCTCTGTTATTTCTCCCTCCAGACACAACCTGTCCTTGTCCCCCAAAACCCCTACTACACCCTCCTCTACAATCTCACCTTCACTCCTGCCCCCACCCTTGCTCCGCAAATACGCCTCAAACCACTTATCTACGTAAACTCCATCGCCTTAGTCGTCCGTAAACGTTGACCCCTATTGAATCCTTCCAAATCCTCCTCCACATCCAGGTAGTCTATCGTCATAGCCTCTCTGGCCCCTACACCTGCCCACAACATACCGCGATGGTCTGTCACCCCATAAAACATCATCCATACCCGCTTTCACTCTGCACGCATCAAACCTCTCATTTTGCAAACCTCAGTCTTTCTTTCAAACCTCGAATCTCATCCGTCACCTGCACTTCCACGCTCATAACAACCTTGCAGCAACCCTCAAGATCTTTTGTAGACCATACCTCCAGCACACCTCCTCTCGCCCCAGCTTCTGATAATATTCCCTAATTCCTATTTTCCTTACAGCTCTCCCACCATTCCACCAAATCATTATTATCCTCTCCCCTTTGCTCCCACAATGACCCCCACCACCTCCTAAAATCATCCGCCCTACCCATGCCAGTCAATAATCTACCATTCAGCTTCCAATAACTCTGATACCACCTAATCACCCCTTCCCCACTCACATCTGCCAGAACACCCCTATGATCCGAGAATCCCACATCAAAAGTCTGCACCCTCCCTACAACCACCCTCCCCGTCACATATACCCTATCCAAACGCGCGCATATCCCTTCCTAACAAAAGTATACTCCACAAAACCACCCTCCCACTACGTCCCTAAAACCTGCACTACTCAATAAATCCCTCAACGCCCCCAACTCACAACCCGCTCCCCAAGGTTCCTTTTTCTGATTACACTATTAAAATCCCCTCCCAATATTGCCACGCCCGGCAAACCTCCCAATGCCCCCACCATGTAATCGTTTAAAAAATCAATTTTCACTCTTCGAGAAGCCTCCGCCGGCATATAAACCCCTACGAAACAAACCTTCACACCCCCCCATCCCCCTCCACCCTTTCCACCCTGCCCCCCACTCTCCTCCCACGCTCGTAGAACAAAGGGGCTTGACGTGCTAATGACCACTGCCACACCCCCTTTTAATTTCCCTGAAGACCCTGCATACACCTCATATCCCTGCAAACATAATTCACGTCCACATCTATAATTGTGCTCCTGTAGGAACCCCACTTGCACACCATACCGTCTCAAAGTTCCCTCTACCCATGCGTCGCTTGACCTCTGCCCTCAACCCATTAACATTAATAGTTAGACACTGGAATATAAATGAGTGGGTTTACCTTTCGACCTCTGCACGGACTGTGACATTATCCTTCCTTTACCACCCCCCTTGCCCACACTTTTGCTGCCCATAGCAGCATCCTTACCATCATCTCTTGCCAACTCCCCTCCCCTGTCATTCCCCTTCACTTCCACCAAAGGCTTCTTCGTGACCCTCTGGGCCGGTGTCAAGAATATCATGATCTTCGACCGTGCCAGACGCTTCCGGACCCGCTCCCCACATCCATCATGTCCCCACTATCACTCCCGATGCACCTCCACATTGACGCACTCACGCACCAATGCTGCTACCTCAGGACTCTCCTGCCCCGGTCAATCCAACTCGTGCCTCCTCCACCAAATCTGCCCCATCCCCAACATGCAACACCTGTAATGGATCATCCAGTAATCCCTGAATCACTTCCACCAGAGGCACATCCATGCCTTCCTCTATCACAGGTACTTCCTCAACCTCCTTTCATTCACCTCTCTCTCCAAAGTAGGCTCTGATGGGTGGCACAGTTCTGCCCACCCCCACTATTTCACTCCAGCCCTGGTCCTTTGCTGCTGTCCCTCATCACCAGCCGCCCCCTCATACTTTCCCTGTGGTTCTGTCGGGATCTTGCGTTCAGCGGTTCGTTGAGCACCCTCCGCAAACAATCCGCTGCTACATGATCAAAATTCCCACATATCCTGCATGTCCCCCTTTTGTCCTGCATAAGTCACGTACACTTGCGTACGAAACTCAGCCGTAATGATGTAAGATGGAATGGGCCCCCCGTAACGACATCTTTAAGGTGAAAGATCCCTCAGGAAGACCCTCCATGGGTCCCACACTCCACTTTCCTGCCGTTGCCAGATGTACTGTCCCATACTCGCCTGAAGACACGTCCCACATCCATTTGATCTGCCTCAAAGGCACATTCTTTACCTTTACCCATGTGTAGGTGCGACACATCCTTTAATCGCACCTGCAATGTCGATTGACCTGTAGACGTTGTCTTGATGTCGCTCTACCAATGTCTCATATGCTGCAGCCGTTAACAACTTCACAAAGATCCTATTCATGCCATTTAGTGCCACTCCATACAGTTCCTCCATATCAATGTTGTATATATCACGAAGAATAGTAGGTATTACTGTAGCCGCCACAGCAGGTTGGATTACTCCTGTAACCATGTCTATGCAGACGGTGTTGATGCGGCGTCTGCCCACCCCGCCATGACAGTGAAAATAAAGTTGCTCCAGCTCCACCAGGGGCCAGAGACCAGAGTAGCACACCCTTCTCTCACGAGAGCTGGGTGGCGAATCCAGAGTGGGAGTTAACCTTCATCGATGCACCAACAACACGGAGTCTAATATCGATTCATAGCTACTGTGTTAACAGATCAACACATCTTAAATATCTAGCTTTGGATCAGATATATATATTTTTGTTTTCACTTTTCATTTTTCTTAAGATAGGATTATTATAGTCATATTTACGTATTTATTATTTACATTTCTTTCTATTAAAATAAAGTGTTTATTGTTATTGTTTTTTTGTCTTTTCTATTATACTTTTCCTAAGAAGATTGGCAACGACCTTCACACATACACATACACACACACACATACACACACACACATACACACACACACATTCACAGCACAACCAACATGAACAACACCAGCACAAAAAAAGGGAAATTGAATATGAAAGTCAAGAAGAGATTGATCACCAAGAAGATTAAGTAGCATCCATCAAGAAGGGATGGTCGCAGCGGTCACGTAGGGTTGTATCTTGCGGTCACCTGTCCAACCCTTTCCAAGATTACGGTTCCCGTCCACGATACAAAGCACTTGGATTCAATTATTCAATTACCTGGCCTGACCTGACCCTCTCTCGCAATCGCACCCAGACATGCGATGCGGCCAACTCTTGTGTTGCAGACTGCAGAGGGTTTTTTTAGGGAGGGAGGAATGTTTTACCGTTGCAGAATCATTTTTTTTTATGAATGGGTAGACAACCCTGTTGTAAGGTTGTATGCTTGTCGATTACGCTTTTGTAGTATTATCGTTTTGTGGATATTTTTTTTATTATGAGTCAACTACATTTTTTACGTCTTATGTCTCTGAAGTTGCTATGGATCTTTCTGCATTCCTTTCTTTATGGAAAATATCTTATGATTATTTTAGAAAGTAATGGTGCGATTC
>WNWK01024381.1:0-29823 GCA_009830355.1 Cherax destructor
TATTTTCTTGTGGTTGAAATAAATAATTTGTTCTGTTTATGGGCCCTTTCCATCATTCTGTTACTCTCATCATATTCTTGTCTTGGTCTTCTGCTGTTCGGTGGCGGTTGTACATCACTATCACTTTTGGATGCCCCACTGAAGTGTTCCTTCTATGTAGTCATCTTCCTCTGACTAGCCCTTTCATCCCCTCAAAACTCCATTGGTTATTGATGAACAGTGCAACTACTTTTCCCTCTCTGTTCAGTTTTCTGGATCAGATATCCTGACAGGAAGATCGTATTCATCAACTGTAACTTTGTGAACTCCCATTTGAGGTTGCTGGGGTCGATTCATGGCCCCTGGCTCCGCCTCGTGTGTGTGTGGATGTGTGTATAATTTAAATTTAAGCCATTAGTCACAAGTTTCATATTAGCATTGAAAATATTGAACAGTTACAAAGTGAATTGGACCTACCTAGTATGGGCCAACAGGCCTATTCTTTAATCTCCAAGTCAATCTAATTGCCATCCAAATATTTTAGTTTTAGTCCTAATCTTGAGTTTCCATCTACCAGCAATGTCTCTGGTCACATTCAAGAGTAAGAACTGGCAGTGCCGTCTGGGCCAGTCAGCAGATCGCATGGCCTATGTTAAGAATTCAGGCTTCATGTCTGACCTCACCATTACCTTCCTGGCTACAAGAGAGGTGCTAAAGGCAAGTATCTCAAAGCTGTTTTGTATACATCGCTCTGGATTTTTTTACTTAAATGAATCTCTATTTTTTAGAAAAGATATTTAAAAATAAAACTGCAGAGGTGTAGAATTAGAGGGAATATGATGGAGTCTTCAAATGTTTAACAGGAATAACTGATATATCATAACCCAGATATGACCCAAACTCAGAAATGGGTTTAAGTTGGAAAGCACTAGTTTATTGGAACACTAGAGTAGCATCAATGAACTAAGTGGAACTTTATATATAGTTTGGACAAGTACTTGAGCAGGTGAGTTACTTGCCTTGCCTAACATGGGCCAGTAGGCTTCTTGCAGTGTTCCTTCTTTCTAATCCCTAAGATTGTTTTTGTTATACCTAATGCATATGTTATCCCTTTTCAAAGCTTCTTGATATTTATACATAGCTAATCATTATATTAGCTTCAACAAAGACAATGGTGCATTGAAGCTGTGAGAAAAATATCAACTTCTTTAAAACTTCTCTACAAATAATCTTTTATTTGAAGATCAAATTAATTGGGAAAACCATAGATAGCATTTGAATGATCATGGTTTAAGGAATGAGTTTGTGGAAGCCTCTGATATCTGCCTAAACAAACTGTAATAATTTAGAATATACAGTGGAACCTCGACTTAAGAGTTTAATCCGTTGTGTGACCCAGCTCGTAACTCAATTTGCTCGTATATCAAATCGATTGTCCTCATTTAAATTAAATGAAATGCTATTAATCTGTTCCAGCGAATTCCTGCTCTCAGGAGGCAGGACAAAATACTTCAATATATCGCTAATATCAACTCTATGGCTTATTTATCTATCGCAATTAATCTAATATGACATAAACAATATAAATAACATAGAAACATGATATATACTCTAGAATGAATAACATATCATTGTGACAAGTGGTGGCGGCCATTGCCGCTGCCGCACTGACCATATCTTCCTATTTTTCCCCCCTTTGAAAACCAAGTATTTGTGAGGCTAACTGCACTAGATCACTAGTTTCATAAGGAAAACACTGAAACAATGTATTTATAAATAAGAAATATTGTATAAAAACATAATAGAGAATGTAAAGAAATATACTGGTTTTATAAAGTGTACGTATGCTGGCGGAGGTGGAGGGTGGAATATAGGCTACTTGGTACACTCTTAATGCTACACTTAATTGCTGAACTTTATTGCTACTCTTAATGAGAGGCAGTACCAGCATAGAAGTATGTACTATGCTCGTACTGCCTCGCAAACAACCTGCACACCTCGCTCGTGTTTGATTTCATGCTTTAATTCCATGAATATCCTCTCTTTCTTCTCAGAACTGTCCTTTGCACTTACTTTCTTAGGACCCATGGTTAGAAAAAAGAAATTTGGCTAAATTACTACACAAAATGCAAGCAAAACGCGAGAGAAATGCTTCCACGGCGAGGTAAACATGCACTGCGCCAGTTGATGGCGTTCTGAAGCTCCTCAGTATTATAATTATAATTTAGAACTGGAGGACAGATCAAATTCCCTAGATCAAGAGCCCCTCACTAGCGTCTGTGGTGAGGGGCTCTTGATCTAGGAAATTGATCTGTGCTCCAGCTCTCTAAATTAATAATAATTATAATACTGAAGCTCAGAACGCCACCAACTGGCGCAGTCTACTTAACCTCGCTGTGGAAGCATTTCTCTTGTTTTGCTTGCATTTTGTGTAGTTATTTTGCCAAATTTCTTTTTCTAACCATGGGTCTTAAGAAAGTGCAAGGACAGTGCTGAGAAGAAAGGATGTACATGGAATTAAAACATGAAATCATTGCTACACAAGTGAGGTTTGTGGGTTGAGGGAAAGCTCGCTTGTAACTCGGATTTTGGCTCGTAACTCAGCAAAAATCGACCTAACGACAGCTCGTATCTCGAGAAACTTTGTTGGGGCACTCGTAAGTCAGGTTCCACTGTATATGGCTTAGTGTTAGGAAGTCCCAAATTATAATCTGCTGTAAAAGTTTAATCCATCATGTCACTTGCTGTTGAAAGCATTTTTGTAATTACCCATTAATTTGATTTTATTCAATAAGGAAAGTATGGGTCTGTGGCTATTGAACCAAATTTCTTGATGAATTAGTGATAATGTATTAGTTAATTCTGAATAATTATCCTGTGATTTCTTCGAAGTAATTTACCTTCTATTATGACTGTAGTTGTTTAAATGGCGTCTTAAGACAAAAAATAGATTAACACTGAAGAACTTGTACAAGAAATAGGATTACATTCTGAGACCCCAAAAAAATGCAAACATTTTTTAAGGCTTAAATTGTAAAAGAATAAAATGGTCATGTAATTTTAGTTGGTTGTCTTGATGTATTATGCTTAATACATTTAAGGCTACATATGTTACAAATACATATTTCTTTACCTTAAATTGGGGCTGCTGTTAAACAGCGAGATTCATTAATACATTTATCTTTAAAAGTGGCTTATCAGTGATGCTACTAGGTTTGCTCCACTCATCCACAACCTTATTGCTAATCCACTACTTGCTTATAGCTTTTCTAAATTATCCAACCTAAAGGCATTGCTGCAAAGCCAGTTTTATTAAACTGCATTTCGCTGGCCAGAAGCATTATTAATCCTCAAGCTCATGGTAAGTATTTTTTAATGTATTTATACCCATCGCATTTTTATAAGACTGTACTCTTGACTCTCACTCTGCTACTCGTGTCTTCAGGAAGAGACTGACCACCTTAAAACTACTTGTTCCAGGGTAGTGGTCGGATATCTTCACCTCTCCACTGTTTCTGTTGTCTCGTAGTTTAGTCAGTTTTTGTATTCTACTAAAGCCTGATGTGTAGGCAAAACATTTCACATTTAAATATACCACTGTTGCACATGTCTTACCCGACAGTTTTTGTTTGAGACTAAGGCAAGGAAATAAGAATCTTTCAGTTCCTGTTGTAAACAATCTATTTGAGCACATAAATATTGCATGCAGGAAAGTGGCACACGGGGACTCGTTTCCTATACCCAATATTATCTTCTCGCAGGTTCATCGCCTAGTGCTAGCTGCAAGTTCACCTGTATTTGAGGCAATGTTGTGCAGCCCCTTGGCAGAGGAACATACCTTATCTCTGCCTGATGACCCTCCTGAAGCTTTTGATT
Source organism: Cherax destructor (assembly GCA_009830355.1). Lineage (NCBI taxonomy): Eukaryota > Metazoa > Arthropoda > Malacostraca > Decapoda > Parastacidae > Cherax > Cherax destructor. Next base: position 3,856 of record WNWK01024381.1, read on the forward strand.
GGCTTCTAAAATACATCTACTATGAGAAAATCAATCTACCTTTTGTGGAAATGGCGATTAAAGTTTACATACTGGCACACAAGTATCAGCTTGATGCACTTTGTAAGACGTGCTCAGAGGTAAGTAATTATTGTAATGACTTTGTTCTGTTTTTTAACTGAAAAAATATTTCTAATGTTAGGTGGACAAACAATGTGATGGTGTTAACTAGGCAGAGGATATTATTGGGGTGAATGGAGAATATCACTACAAGACTTGCTTTAAATTTATTACTTAAGATTAGGGTACGACTTTATGTATAAGAATCAAATACAATGAAGCACTCATTACAGTGGCAACTCAGTGATTAACTTATTGAATCTGGCTGACACTGGTCTAGTATTGGCCCAAGAAATATTCAGAAATTTATCTTTAGCGATCAGTACACTGCCAACAATCCATTTATTATTGTCAGTTAAGGCTGAGGTATGCGTAAGCTTTATAGTCCAATTATTTTCAAGCACTGCCTTATTTTTCAGCACTGAATTTTTTTTTCCACTAGTTCTCTTGCCATAACTACATCTTCACCCATCACTGGAAACTTACCCAAATGACCCTCACATAACTGAAAATTATGACATTTCAGTCCAAATTGTGACCATAAACTAGTCACACACAAGTGCGAAGGGAAGAAAGTCGGAGTATATAAGTGAAAGGACACAAGTGCAACTAATGCGACATTTTATGGCAACATTTTGCTCTCCTGGAACTTTGTCAAGCTGTAAAAACTGGACAAAGCTCCTGGAGAGTGAAACGTTGCAACAATAAAATGTCACATTAGTTACACTTGTCCTTTTACTTAACACAGTCAGAAATTCGACCAACATTATTACAAATATATACGAGAGGGAGGAGGGGGGGGTGAACAGGAGGAAATAGTATTTAGTAGTAACAGTGGAAGTAAGTAGAAACGCAACAGTAATGAAAGTGGTAATAAGATAGTAGTGGTGATCAAAAAGGGACAGAGAATGAAGTGGTAATAGTGGTGGTAGCAGCAGTAATAGTAATAGTGGAGGTAGTCTAAGGAACAAGAGAACAGAGGAGCACTGCAGGAGAGCTAATGGCCCACGGGGGTAGGACAAAATCTCTGCGGGACGAAACTCCCATTGGACAGAACCAACTTGGGCAGATGGGAAAGGCAATGAAAATATAGGAAAGGAGAACAGTTAAGGAGAAGAGATAGATGAATCAGGTCACGAGTGTTCCAAAGTTTGGAGCATTTGTCAATGTAATGAGAAAGGAAGGTATCTAGAGACAAAGCCACGACTAAGATTCATACATGGAAAGTTGTGTATAAGGGAGGATTCAATAAGACGGCGTCTGTGAAGGCTAGAGGGCAGAGGACCAGTCAATAGTATGACTGATCTCTTGCATGACAGAAAAGGGTGCTGTCAGTGTCGTCAAGGCTAACACTATGTGCTCTTCCTATTAAAAGTCTGCAATCACTAATCCGGCACTGATTTCGGCTAGCATAATTTCAAAATTTCCTGGGTCGCCTCGCCCACCTGCTGCTACTTCCTGCATGAACACTGGTGGTGTCACTGGCAAACATTTGTTATAACCTGATCGCTTAACCCCAGCCAAAGTTCCATAAAAAGGTCCATAAAAGAAGGTTGTATTTCTGAAAAAAATCGACAGCGGTGTCGGTGGCTCTTCCACAATTTGACATAGATTAAAAAAACAGAAGTGTAGAAGGAAAACAATGAAGGAAGGAAAAAAAATCAGAACTAGAACAGTTCTGCTGAAGTGGTTTAGGTTACATGTACGTGAAGATGTTGAGTCGTAAATTTCATCTCTTCACTTTGGAAGCGACAGTGATGAACTTTCCTGTGTAAGTCAAAATTATTTACTTTATTAACCATCTCATTGTCGGTCCCATTGTATCATGGGCTTGAAGCTGCTGTCTGTCCCGTTGTATGACACCATGAACACGGCTCACTCAGATAAGCTGTGACCGGTAAATTTGAGCCTAGATATGAGAGAATAGGTCTGTGGCACGTGTTCACTATATACAAAAAAAAATCTTGCAGTAAAGCAGTGCTTAAGGAGAAAAAAAAAATTGCGACAGTGTTTTTGGAGTAAAACAGCGACTTTGCGGTGTATTTTCATATGGTTTTTATGATTGTATTATAATTTTTGGTCTCGTTTGATAGAATGGAAGATATATTACAGAAATATATGATTTTAAATTGATTTAGAGTAGGAAAGTATATTAAAATTGAGCTCAAAGTAGCAATGTTCGATTTTTGCCGATGTTAGAGTAAGCCAACCAAGTCATGCGTCCAGTACATGTCCAACTGGCCGGTCTAATACGCCGTCATGAATTGGTTTAAACTATTTATAAAATTATTACAATAATACAGTAGTCTGCATAACAGTAAATCTTCTATTTTTGTGTGAATAAAAACTCAGACTGGAAAGCAAGCGTAATATAAGAGGCCTGGAGACGTGACTAATGAACAGAGAAAATGTTATTTTAGTGCCATGAATGACTGCATTGTTTATTCTGGACTCAATTTTGAAATTGGCATCTCTTGACATTTGTGTGAAATTGGCCAAATTACCGATTTCTGACTACTGTATTGGGTAGTTGAAATAGGTAAATGGGCGGTTTCTTGTACTCGGTCGACAGAATAAAGGAATAATAGCGAAATAGCTGATTTAGTAGTCTAACAGAAATTGTCCCAAAAATAGGGCATAGTGGGCGAAATCGCCGATGCGTGAATGTCGCCGACACTTAACTTTGTGAGGGCGTAATTCCGTAAGTTTTCAATCCATTTTTCGTACTTTTGGTTTCATTACCTTCGGAAAAAGATTATAATTTCATAAGCTAATTTTTTTTTTAATTCTTTCTCCGTGCCTTTGGCATCTCTTACCCTCATTTTCTTGACTCCTGACATTTCCATTTTTTTTTTCACAGTTCATTCACTCGTCTTGGCTACTCTTGCTAAACATATTTTCTTTCCCAAACTATTCTCTCCTCTGAAATTTCCCATCCTTTGTCTTTCTTTGTTTCCAGTTTCCTTAATCTTAACACTTTACTTTAGACATCAAACTTTCTTTTCGCCAAATACTCTTCGTAATAATCTAGTTCGTACAACTTCTGCTGCCAATGATGCTTATGGAGTGTACTCTGTTCCTTGCTCCTCTTCTCTCCAATACTTCGGAGAAACTGGCCTCTCCCTTTGACAGACTTAGAGCACAAAAGTGTTAAAACTTCTGACACCAATGTTCTTTTCTGTCATGTTAGAGATCAGTCATCCTATTGACTGGTTCTCCACTTACTGTCGACCCTTCAAGCCTTCACAATCGGTCTTGTTCAAGCATCCCTTGTACACAATTGTACACAATTTTCCTAATATGAAACTTAGTCCTGGTTTTGTCTCTGTAGATGCCTTCCTTTCTCATTGCATTGTCAAAACTTCAGAACCTCTGTCTCCTCTTTTCTTTACCTCTTCACTTTTTTTCCCTATTTTATTTCCTGTCTTCTGCCTAGATGGGTTTTGTCCTCCAGGTTTTTTTTTTTACTGCAGGGATTTTGTCCTACTCCCCATGGGCCATTAGCTCTCCTGAAGCGCTCCTCTGTACTGTTCTTTATACTGCCTCTACTATTACTACTACTGCCACCACCACTGTAACACTTCACTGCCCCTTTTTTCATTACATCTACTTTCTTAATGCGATCTCCATCACTGTTGCACTACTACTGCTGCTGCTACTACGCTTACTACTGCTACTAACTATAACTATCATTACTGCTGGTAATTCAACTACTAAGACTATTACTACTACAATTCCCTTCTGTTCTCCGACTCTGCCTCCTACACAGCACAGCTGTTGCACATGGCTTCTTTCGAAAGGAAAAGGACACAAGCGAGGACTGATTTCGAAATGTCTGGCACAATTCTGATGAAGCTGCGAGACCACTCACTAGATTCATCGGACAGCAAGGTAAGTGAAACCAGCTGGGCAAGCGAGATAGGGATGGATTAAGTAATACTCATCCCAACCACAGATATATTGGATAGCGAAGGTTGGCAGGACGTACGATCCACGAAGTCCAAGAGGAGACAGTGTTTCATTGCTTCAAATCGGACAAGGCAAACCATCCGCAGGCAATAAATTCAGGTTAATAAACAAAGGACACCACGACATGCTGCTAAAATTCACCTCGAGAGGAAATATGGCCTAAAGATATCAGTGCCCCCAAATCTGAAGAGAAGTTTATTCTTGTTTCTCGAAATAGTCCTATGAGGTACTGCAGAAGGTGAACGACCTCGAATCACTTGTTCTCACTGAGCTAAATCCACAAAGTGGGTAACAAAATGCGTACTAATGCGCTATCTGCTAAACATGCCTTTCGATGCAATCCACAAACATCCTGAAAGCTGAGCTGCTTCGAGCCAAGAAGGACGGCAAGTACCCATGAGGCTGGTCTTGATCCAACATAAAGGACTTCTCCCTGCTCAACTGGATCTCTGTTGGGGTAAATACCAGAATCCAGAACCTTTAAGGGGCTTCAGGTGCCAGAAGTACAACCAACTCGGTGCCCGATGTCAGTTTAAGGAAATATGCAGCATCTGTAGCGGGTTTCGCCTTACCAAGGATTGCTTGGAGAAACTGAAAAAATCTGAAGCTATGGAACCTTTGTGTCCGAACTGCGGCAAACATCATGCCTGGAACCTGCACTGCTCGGAGAGGCTCTGCCGTGTCAGGGCAGCATAGAAAACCCTGGTTGTCCAGCCTCCAACGTAAATTAGAGCCCTCACCACTGAGCAGCAGCCTCGTCCATAGGAAACAACAGTATCGCAGAACTCTATCACTTTCCCGGCCACAGCAACGAAGGAAACCAAGGAAGCGTCATCTACGGGGGCTCACCTTTACTCAGCCAGCTTCCAATACTTCTGCTCATTCGCTGCCCGACCTTGGTCGTGTGCAGGTGTGCTGGCAAGGGTCTCTGGTGGACAGTGGCCACAACCTTTAGTTTCAATATGGCGGCGACGTACCGGAGGCGGATAAACACTGTGTGTATTGAAGTGCTGGTGGGAGCTGTCTACCCGTCCAATGCAGAAGTATTATTGCCTGCCATAATTCGGGACGCTTATGGAATACCCACGGAAGATTTATATGGAGTAGCACTAAATGGAGCCTCTAGAGTATTTGTGAAATTTGTGACAAGTGGAGCATATGAACGAGTGGTTGATACTTACCAGGACAAGCGAATGGTCGTTCGTGAAGGCTTGGAGGTGAGGTTAAGGGACGTGTCGGCTACGTACGTTTGGATTAGAGTACGTAATTTGCCATTTGAAGCCGATGTTGTTGATGTGAAGAGAGTCTTTCAGGCATATGGAGTGATACATGCCGCTAACATCGGGAGGTGGACCCAGGGGGCCTATGCTGGTATGCCGGAAGGGTCGGTCAGTCTCAAGATGACATTGAGGAGACCAATACCTTCGTATGTTCTCCTGCCGGAATTCCGTACTCAAGTCTATGTTACGTACGTGGGGCAGGTGCGAACGTGTAGGCTATGTGGGCAACCGGGGCATATGGCACTGGCGTGTGATCGACGGGGGATACCAACCCAGCGACAACATGGTGCAACGACGCAGGGTCAAGGGGAGACGACATTGCAGGATGAGGCTGTACATCAACAGGAGCCAGCAGCGACGGGTGAGCTGATTAGTACTGGCAAGTGGAGTGACGTCGTGGAGGAAGAGGCGGAGGTGGTTGTATCACTGCCACCGGTGACGCAGCCGGATGAGGATCGTGGCTCCCAGGATCGTGAGGTGCAGAGGGAGGATGACGTATTGGTTGACTTATCTGGACCTCTTTTGGATGATTTACAGAAGATGCTAGATAGCCCGGAGTCGGTGGTAGACGACTATGTGGAGGGTACCTTACCGGAGATGGTGGCAACGCCAGGTGAAGTGCTGAATGGGCGTGTAAGTATGGAGGCAGGTAATGGTATGGATGATCAGGTGCAGGTGTGTGTGGTTGAGGCTGAGGTACATAGGGGCGTGTCGGATGTGGGTGGTGAGGAGGCTGGTGAGGTTATGGAGGTAGCGGAGGGATCCCGCAAGAGATCCAGTGGATCAGTGGAGGATGACGTGTTGACGCCAGCTCAGAGAACCGGCAAGAAATTATGGGTAGATGTGGCTAAGGGCGGGAAAGGCGGGGTTAAGGGTAAAGCCACGGGCGGAGAGGGAGGGGTAATGGTGGGGAGGACTAGGGATGAAGCTAGGTGGGTCTAGATTGGTGAAGCATCGTGGGAAGCCTCCAATGAAACCTTCAAGTGTCTCTGTATGAACGTTAATGGCCTTCGGGCAGAGGTTAAAAGGTTATGGGTGGAAGCGACTTTAAGGAGAGAAGGGATTGACGTATGCTTCTTACAGGAACACAATTTTAAGTGTGGTAGGGATTTGTTGCTAAAGGGTTATAATTTATACACGGGGAGTACAGTGAATCTCAAGGGTGGGGTGTTGGTGGGAATTAGGAGACCAGCCCTTTTAGTATGAGGTCTTGGGAGGAGGTAGGGGATGGGAGGATTGTGAGGGTTGATGGGGTATGGGGAGACATACCTGTTAGTTTTATTGGGGTTTATATGCCTGCTACCAATGTACGGAGTGTGAAGGAAGCTTTTGTGCGCGATTTTTTAGTTTACGCTTTACGGGGCTTACCTGAGGTGGTAATAATAGCAGGTGATTGGAACTGTATTATTCGGAAGCGTGACGTAGAGCCTCGGGGCTCGGGTTGTGAACTAGCAGTTTTGAGGGATGTGTTGGGGGCGGTGGGAGTCAGGGATGTGGTTGTTGGAAGGGATGCTTTGGTGGAGCATACTTTTTTTAGGAGAGGATATGCGGCACGACTAGATAGGGTTTATGTAGCATCAGGTATAAGTGTAGGAGAAGTGCGTCTTCTAGATGTTGGGTTCTCTGATCACCGTGGTGTAGTGGCGGTGTTGAGCTGGGATGGGGCTGTCAAGATATATCCGGGTCATTGGAAATTGAATGTTCGATTGTTACAGAGGGATGGGGATAGGGATGCTTTTGCGGACTGGTGGGGGAGGGTGTGGGGAAGGGGCAGAGGGATGAGGGATGAGGTGAGGTGGTGGTCGTCACAGGCGAAGGAGGCAGTGAGGGATTATTATAGGAGGGCCGGAGTGGAGGAGGCAGGTTATAGGTATGGTCTGCAACGTTATTTAGAAAGTCAGCTAAGGTCTTGTTATGTAGGGGGAGGGGGAGGAGGGGGCATCAGGCAGAAATTAGTATGCTACGTGGGAGGTTAAGGGACATACAAAATGATAGATTTCATGCGGTTAGGGTCAGGTGTCAATTGGATGAGGTTTTATGGGGAGATAGGCCCTCGGGCACTGTTTTGAAGAGGTTTAGGAAAAGGAGGAAGGGTATGATTATCTCGTCGTTGAAGGTTGAAGAAGATATGGGAGGGTATCAGAAAGGGCAGGTTTTAAGAACAACTGATGGCATGTGTGGGTATGCGGGATGTTGGTTTCAGCAAAAGTTTAGGAGAGTGGTTGGGAGTGAGGCAAGTAGAAGGATCATTTTGGAGGGGATACAGGAACGTCTGGGGGAGGAGGATAGGAAGGGGTTAGGAGGACGTATAACAGAGGCGGAAGTATGGCAGGCAGTGCAGGGATTAAGGTTGGGAAAGGCACCTGGGGTGGATGGTTTACCGGGGGATTTTTACGTGTTACATTGGGAGGTGTTAAAGGATATTTTAGTGCAGATCTTTAATCAAATGAAGGATAGGGGATTTTTGGAGGAAGAGCAAAGGACAGGGGTGGTAGTGATGGTACCGAAGGGGAAGGACCGTGATAGGATGAAGGGCTATAGAGCTATAACGTTGTTATGCTCGGATTATAAGATCTTTGCGAAAATTCTGGCGAATCGAATAAAGAGGGTGTTGGAGAAGGTTTTAGATGATGGGCAACTTGGTGTGCCGGGCGAAGCATAAGGACTGGGCATAGAAGGATTAGGGAGTTTGTGGATAACAAGAGGGAGGAGGGGTGCTAGGTTTAGATTGGGAGACTGCATATGATAGCGTAGATAGGGAATTTTTGTATGGGGTTATGTTAGGGTTGGGGTTTGGGGAAGAAATCGTGGGGTGGGTTAGGACTTTATATGACCGGGCTTTGGCAAGGGTCCAGGTAAATGGGAAGCTGGGGGTTAAGGTGAGTTATGAAAGGGGTTTGCGGCAGGGTTGTCCTCTGTCGCAAATCCTGTTTGGGTGTATGCAGGATCCTTTCTATAGACTGGTTAGGGAAGGGGTTTGGGATGGGGAGGTGGGAAGGGGTTGTGAGTCGGGCATAGTGGGTTATGTCGATGATACAACCGTCTTGGTGGGTAGTAGTGAGGGCCTATTACATGTGAATAGGATTGTGGGTATTTTTGGGGAAGCGACGGGTATGAGGGTGAATAGAGGTAAGTCAAGTTTGTTGGAAGTAGGTGCATGGGTGGGAGGGACGTTGGACAGTAGGAGCGGTTGGAAGTGCGTCGATAGGATTAAAATTTGCGGGGTGATATTCAGTCATGATAGGGAATTGGCAAGAGAATTGAATTCGGTGGCAGTGGTGGACAGAGCTATAGATAGGTTGGGAGGCATTAGGTCTACAGAAGTAACACTGTTACAAAGGGCGGTGGTGGTAAATGTTTTAGTATATAGCAAAATATGGTTTGTTGCTGCTGTATATCCTCTCCGGGAGTGTGATGTAGAGAGGTTGCTTGGGAGGGTTTTTCGTTATATTTGGAGTCATGGGAGGCATTGGTTAGGTAGGGAGGTGGTGACTACTGGGTTGGGGTTGGGGGGGTTGGGTTTGATACCGTTAAGTAACAGGCTTCAAAGTATTTTTGTTAAGCAAGAATATGTGGTAGGTGGGGTCCAGGGGCAGAAGGGTGAATGGGGTCATGCAGGAGGTACGTAGGTGGTGGCGGGGTAGGGATCTGTTGAGATGTGAGGCTATGTTGAGGTTCCTCCTTGTAGTTAGGGAGCCTGGGAGGGTTAAAGTAGGTGTGTTGGATAGAGTGGGGAGAAGGGGAGGTGTGGTGCAGGGGACAGGTATTTATCCTATGTATAATTGGAAGTTAACGTGGCGTTGGATGAAGAAGTTGCGAATACCACCAAGAGTGCGTGAAACAGGTTATAGGTTTTTATTGGGTATTTTAGCTACGCGTGCACAGTTGTTTAGGATGGGCATTATTAGGGATGGGTTGTGTGGATCATGTGGGGTCCTGGACACGGCGTATCATTCTCTGTATTTCTGTGATAGGTTGGTGGGGGTCAGGGAGTGGTTTAGTGGGGTTTTACGGAGGGTGGGAGCGGGGGCTTGATGACCCTGAGGGCTTTGTGTTTGGACGTGGGGCTTTTCCAGAGGACGTGGGCAGGGCAGTAGTTTACTTGGTGGTTGAGTATATACATATTGTGTGGGTAATGCGGAGGCTCCCGGAGCACAGCGTATCCGAGCGTTGGCAGCAGGTTATATAGGTCTAAGTGTAGAAATCAGGTTATATATGCTAGGACATGGTGTAAAGCTTTCTCTCAGGGTTATAGGGAATTAACTATAGGTATTCTGTTGGGGGAGTGAGGGGGAGGGGAGAGGTACCTCATTAAAGGGCTGGTCGGAAAAAAGGGGGGGGTATGGTCAGGAGTGTCGGGACAGGGGGGGTGACGGCGGGTGACATGGCTAGGGTTATGTACTTTCTCTCCGGTGTCACCTGCTAGGGCGTCAACACGTGTCGTCCAGCAGACAGTGGTAGGAGGTCAGGTGGACATATATTGTATTGTGTGGTGATGAGGCAAGTTTTTGCAATCACATGTCTAATCAGGTTTGAACTTATGCGACTTAGAACGATCATTATGTTGTAATTTTGTTGGTCGCAAGTAATTTTAAATTAAAAAAAAAAAAAAAATACTTCTGCTCAAACTCCCACCCGACAGCAGCAGCCAACAGGCCCCATGCTGCAGGAACAGACTATCGCCAACATGTCAACCTCAACACCACAACAGTCACCAGTGAGGAACACTTTTTAGCCCAAGGAAACAGAGCAAGCCATCTTGTATTACCCCTGAGCCATCAAATGTAGACAATCGCGTGCTTCATAAATATTATATGCAAACTTATACTCAGAAGAGACAGACATTCAGAACTATTGTGAAGACCTTGAATATATGCACCATGGACAAAAAAGTCCATGCATTTATTTGCAAATTTACCCAACCACCCAACACTGGGCCCACAGACAACGATGGGAGGTCTGATGGCCTCAGCCCCCTGCAGCACATATATTGTTTGACAGTGGAACGCACAGGGACTACAAACAGACCCTGATCGTTGCCACAGAACAGTTGAATTAAATCGACATTTCCTTAGAGATCCTCACAGGTCATCTTAGGATTAAGACCCATATCAGGATGCAGTTCCTGACGAATAGACGAACCCTCTGTTCTACCTTTCCCGTACTCTGCTTCCTCTCGTATTTATTCTGGTTCCCTTCCCTTCGCGCTTGTGTGACTAGTTAATAGTCCAAGTCAGACCATAACGTTGTCATAAGTTTTAATCTCCTATTTGTGGGTTATTTGTGCATTGTTCCAGTCAATGTATTGCCATTTATTCTTTACTGGAAACTTGTTACACTTGGATGTGCTTGGTACAACTGACCTTCTCTTTATTGCATTGTTAGTTCACTACCACTATCCTTTATCATTCGTTTGTCCAACATTAGAGCTATAGTTACACTGGTAAATATTTATGAAATAGGGAGGTCACGGACTGGGCCGCGGGGGCGTTGATCCCTGGAACAGCCTCCAGATATACTCCAGATAATGTGGAGAGTAATTGGGATGGCTGAGACATTTTGTCTAGTATTTTGTAGGGAGGAGTAGTAATGGTAAAACGTAATATGCTTCCGAAATAATAGCTGCTGATTAATAGATTTATTTTATGAGCTAGTCCTCTACCAAGAGGATAGTTTATGCCATGGAAATGTATTTAAATTTAATTTGAAACTTAACTTTTCTCTCAGAAAATATTTGAAATTGGTGTTATTTATTTGCTAGCCTGGTATGACGGTATGTTGCAAAATGCGACATCTATTAGTGAAGGTATGTCCAGAGAATACTAGGATACTAGAATACTTATTGATCCCCCTCTAGATCTAGCCTGTTTCTGGCTTTCTAACAGTTTGTTAGTCATAATTCTAGTCCAGTTATCCAGTATATTATGTGGCTTCTCAGTAGCACTTTGGAATTACAACTGACTGAATTCAAACCAAGTAAAAGCAGAGAGCTTTAAAAAGAAAGTTGTCTAGGTTGAAAAATATTTGCAATTAAGAAACTTAATTAAGAAGATATGGTCTTACACAACTTTTGGTGTAACTAAATTATCATATATTTTACTCGTACATAAATATAAATGGCGCTATCAGCTCTGTAGGTATTATACTGAACACTAAAATACTCTTAACAGTTCAGTCTAGTACATTACTGTAATAGTACTCAAGAGTAATGTGTGTGTGAACTCAACTATTTACAATGTGACTGATAAAGTCCCTAGATAAGCTAGCTCCTGACAGAGGCAATAAAACGGCTTGCTAGAAAAGTAAGAACCGACCTTAGCCAAACTGCAATATTGTTGCAAGCGGCCGCGAACAGCACAGGATCAGGCAAGTAGACCAAAACACCACCCTAACTGGGGACCATCAACAAGTTCTCACGAAAGGCTTATTACTGAAACACTAATATAAATAATTTATTTTCGTTTCAGCTATTAAAAAAAAACTTCAGAAATATTAGATAAAAAAGACAATATATATATGTATATCTTAATGGGTTTTTTTTTTTGAGGACTCTACATGCTAGTAGACGTATCTGCTGACTCAATTTCTTATGTTTTTCAGTATCTGATTAATGAAGTTGATGGAGGGAGTTTTCCTTGTGTTTTTGATATAGCTTTATTGCTAGAAGACGAGGGACTACTCCGTCGATGTGACGAGGTAAGTCACAGTGGCTCTCCAACATACTTTATTCTAAATTATTAGAGATTTAAAACTTTGAATCTAAATTCATCAGACTTTATTTATACTGGACTGTAATTGATGAAGACATTTGCTATGTTAATGTGGAAATAAAATATTCTAGGGCATTAAATAATTTTATTCTCAATCCTAGTCTTCCAGTATGCAAATTTGATTATACTTTAGATGCAGAATTTTCACTAATATTCATAAATGTTAGAACAATATTTACTCTGGAGCTCAGCAATAATTGTATACCATAAGTTAAATTATTTGATTTTTATGAAAGCTAATTACAATACAGTCTAGTTAGTCATAACATGTGATTTTTTATTTCATAATGAAAGTTTTATTTCTTTATTAGAATAAGAACATTAGAGAAAATAAGTCAATATTTTTTACACTAAGTTATGCTTTTATAATTATTTAAGCCTCTCGCTGTCCGCTACATCACTGTCATTCAAATACTTCATTTCTTTTATAATATAAACAGATTCTTTTATGATATATTTATTTCTACATGTACAAGGTATACAGGCCTAGCTGACATCAATGACATACTACTATATAGAAAGCCCCTTGTTATGCTGAGCATTTCGGGCAAATTCGGTCAGTTTTGTCCCAGGATGCGACCCACACCAGTCCACTAACACCCAGGTACCCATTTTACTGATAGGTGAACATGGACAACCGGTGTAAGGAAACTCGCCCAATATTTGCACCCTCACCTGGAATCGAACCCGGACCCTCTGCGTGTGAAGCGAGAGCTTTTGCCACCAGGCCACGGGCTACCATATGAAGTAAACGGATTCTTTTTATGAAATAAACTGATAATGTAGTTTACACGTAATAAAACATTGGTAGACACAAAAAGCCACTAGTATGCAATACATTTCGGGCAAACTAATCCTAATTTTTTAAGACTACTTAAAAACTAGTCTTAGATTAAGTAGGATTTCTTAAACCATACCACGAGTGGGGTAGCTAAATGAATAATAAATTGTTTAAAAAGTAAGCATTAATACTTAAAACTGATTCAATTATCCTCAGTTAAGTAAGATTCTTAAGCAGTTGACTACTTGTATATGTCAAGGTATGACGTGTTGTTCTAAACTGATTCAGTGATCTTCAGTTTTATGGAATGATTGAGAGATGAAGATACAGGATGTTACTTAGTTTCAGTAGAAGTGTAATAGAACACAATGAGTAATTTTCTATGGGAGTTTGGGGAAAACCAGAAAAAGAACAGGGACAGAGTTGGATGTGCTGGTTTAGTTACGTTAGGGAGGTGGTGGTTTTTATAATAGTTCTAAATCGATATATATATAGGGGTGGACCGGTAAGCCAGCGGAAGGCCTCGGTCAGATGACCAAAAGCTCCAACGGCGGGTCAAGAAACACTTGTCCTGTTTCCTGACGAACCTTACCTAACCTGACAACGACTTTGGTGTTTTCTCGGATAGTTTTATAGTTTAACTGTTTATTAGTCATATTATAGAATGGAAGACTTGTAACTGAAATAGAGATAATTTTGATTGGTTTCAAGTATGGAAGTAACTTGAAATTTAACTTAAAATAGCGGAGATATTTGATTTTTGTCGATATTCAGGAGGCTGGATAAGGATCCCTTACAACTTAAGTCTTTTATGGAATTTAATATGTCTGATTTAATTACTGGGATACTTTAAATCACGAACAATATTTCTTTGTTATATTTTATCCTAGATAGTTACTCTATTTTTGTGTGAATAAGAGATGAAAATGTAAAGAAAGTGTAATATAGAATATATGGAATATATTCCACTAGATTCCACCATATCTCCACCATTCTAGGAGGGAAAATGGGGTAAGTGAGCAACAGTTACACCTCCACTAAGGGGAAAGTGTGGGTGATATGCTTAACAGATTTCCTCCCTTTCTGTCTTTCGGGAAAGACCAAAAGTTAACATTACATTCCTTGATCTAAGAGTCATTACTGACGATGATCCTAGATCACTAAGCTAGGATCTCCAATTAATGAATGACTAATGATTTGACATTCTCACATGCCTAGAAACTCTGTCCATTCTTTGCAGTCTGTGGCAACCATGCTAACTGCCCAGGCACACTTGAAGCAAGAGCAGCGAGGCTGTCCTCAGTGAGACGAGACCAACACACTGTAAGACGTGCTGACACTCCAGGTGTAAGGTGTCGTAATACTGCATACACCTCCTTATCATAGGTAGCAGTTTAGAATCCAGAAGACTCTGAAAGTGATTGTGGATCCTTCATTTTTTTTTCATATTTTATTTAAGACATTATACATACACACAAATCAATATGACCTTATAACCAGTACAGGATATTACAATAATACAACCAAACACCCATGTGTATAAATACACATGAATCTCGGCTTCAAAATTCCAAGTAAAAAGGAGAATACAATGAAACCCAAATACAATGCAACATACTGACAATAAAGCACAAGACAATATAAAAATACATATCATTGGCATCATGAACAATTTTAACTGCCAGTAAGAACAACACGTAATTTATTTAGCATCATAATCGAGAATTATAAAAAATGACCCCCCCCCCTTCACCCTCACCTACCCTAAAATAAATCTGCACATTAAATGTGCCTATTCCCATAACAATCATGAGCATTTTTTTCTTATTATATTTAATGTAAACGAAATACACAAAATACATCAATATGGCACCTTATATCAAATATGATTATTGCAATACAAACCAACAACCGAACGTACAAACATCCGCAAACTATGGAAAAACATACAATGCAACGTTCTGACAATAAGCACTTAACAATATATAACTTACATATTTAGGCACCTCGTACGTTACTTACTGCCAAAACGCACAAACACGTTATGTATTTAATAACACAATGGAAATCCATAAAAACTTGACCCCCTACAATCCCATCTACCCTAAAGAGACCTACACATTACCATTTTACTATTACTTTCATCATGAGGAAACGTTTGGTATAATAATTTTAATAACGTATATTATTATAACCTAATGTGAACATTGGAACCCACACTCTCACCACCTCACTATCTTATTGTGACTGACACAAAACATTGGAACCCACACTCTCACCACCTCACTATCTTATTGTGACTGACACAAAACATTGGAACCCACACTCTCACCACCTCGCTATCTCATTGTGACTGACACAAAACATTAGAACCCACACTCTCACCACCTCACTATCTTATTGTGACTGACACAAAACATTGGAACCCACACTCTCACCACCTCACTATCTTATTGTGACTGACACAAAACATTGGGAAACAATTATGTCAAATGTCAAACCAAATTGGCCATTATTTCGTCTGTACACAACCTTGACCATTAATATACATAATATATGAACAATAATGTATACTGAAACATACAACGTGATCAATATACTGAGGGAATGACATGCATACATAAAACCAGAATCATGATTTTTCCTTTGTATATACACATATATACATATATATATATATACATATACATAATAAACGGGAAAAAACAGACTATAACCAAACTATTATAGGTGAAACATCAGGTATATACAACTAAATGCAAATATAAGTTCTCAACATACACTTACGTATGCCAGCCCTTACCAGGTACCCCTGTGCCAGACAAACCCCCATTGCTTGCCCCCTGACACCTTCCTACCATTCCCTCCCCTCCCCCGTCAAGGTCACAGATACATTCTCCGAACGCCCCATAACCCCCCCCCCCGCCCCCTTCCTCCCCCTTCTCATTCTCATACATACCTCCTAATCAACACATACTCTAAACCAAACCTCCCCCCGGGAGACCAACCCCTTACGTACCATTCCCATCCCCCCCCCAATAAAGTCCCCATTGTCAACTGCCTATACCCCACCGAAAACCCCCGCTCCCATGCCTGACCGTAAAGTCCTTGATTCCTGCATTTTGTTCTAAAGAACCGTGCTGCAAGAGCCCGGATTCTCCCCTCACCCCGAACCTCCCTCATACCCCAAGTTACAAAAATATAATCCAAAACCAGATACATAACCGCACGCCTAACACCCTCAGGACTACCCGCAACATCTAAACTTAAAACTCGCAACACAGACAACCCTCCTCCCCCCACCTCCCTGATTATCCCACCGAACCACTCTCGAACCCTAGCCAAATCCTCTCAAAAATATATAACATGAAAAGCCGTTTCCAAAATCCCACAGCGCTGGCATAGCCCGTCCTTTATTAGACCCATTACGAAAAGTTGAGTTCTGGATGCCAATATATTATGCAGAAACCTAAACCCGTTTCCCGCACCCTGGCCGGCAATTTTAACCTTTTAACCAAAACCACGTAGCCCCCAATCATACTTTGGATAAGCTGCTGCCCCCTGTATCTCCAACTCACCAGTTCCAATCCTATCAAGCACCTTAACCCGCATTTTCCGCGGTTCCGAGACTACTATGAGATGTCGCAAGAGTGCCTCACAAACCTGAAGATCCTTACCATGCCACCACCGCCTGCTCTCCCTCATAACCCTGTCCACTCTCACCCCTCCCCTCGCCAAAAATTCCTGCCTAACGTAAATCCCCATCAATCGCCTCCTCAGAGGTATCAATCCCATACCTCCTCTTGCCACCCTAGTCATAACCACTTCCTCTCGCAACCAATGTCTTCCAAAACCCCAAATAAAACGCAAAACCTCTTTTGCAGCCGCCGAATATCCTCTTCCATGAGAGGATAAACCGCTGCTACGAACCACAACTTACTGTAAACCAATGCATTAACCACAATGACCCTTTGCAAAAGAGTTATCTCCCCCGGCCTCCATCCTGCCATCCTACCCACAGCTGCCTCTATCACCGCAGAAGAATTAAACTCCCGTGCAACTTGCGGCACATTACAAAAAACAACACCACAAATTTTTATCCTATCCACTGTATTCCATCCAAACCTTTGACCCAACGCCCCCCCACCCAAGTTCCTACCTCCAACAATTTCGATTTTGCCCTATTTGCACTCATCCCAGTAGCCAACCCAAAAATCTCTATCATCTTATTAACAGTGCCCAGCCCCTCTAAGCTTCCCACCAAGATAGTGGTGTCATCTACATACCCGACGATACCCGGGGCACATTCCGGGTCCCTCCCCCTCTCTCACACCCTCCTGCACCAATCTATAGAAGGGATCCTGCAGACATGCGAACAGGAGCTGCGACAAGGGACACCCCTGTCGCAGCCCCGTCCCATGCCCACCACAGTCCCCACCCTCCCGTTCACCTGCACTCTCACCTGCGCCCTGCCATAAAGCGTCCCCACCCACCTCACTACCTCCTCCCCAAACCCCTGTTTCAATAATATGCCCTGCAACATCTCCCTATTCACGCTGTCATAGGCAGTTTCCCAATCCAACCCCACGACTCCCCTCCCTACCTTCAACAAACCCTTTTATTCTACGATGCCCCTCCCTCATACTACGTCCAGGAACTCCGTACTGCCCTCCCTCTAAAATATTATTTAATACTTTCTTCATACGATTCACCAAAATACGCGCAAAAATCTTATAATCAGCACAGAGTAAGGTTATCGCTCTATATCCCTTTAATGTCCGCAACCCAGGCCCTTGGGTATTAAAACCACTATCCCTGTTCGCTGCTCTTCACTCATACTTCCCATTGACTTCATACCATTGAAAACCCTCACCAATACCTCTCGCAAAACCTCCCAATGAGTCACATAGAAGTCGCCCGAAATCCCGTCCAAACCCGGTGTCTTCCCAAGTTTCTGTCCCTGCACCGCCTGCCATACCTCTTCCTCAGTAATGCGTCCCTCCAAACCTTTCCTGTCCTCCTGACTAATCCTCTCTAAGATGCTACCTAAAACGAAACCACATGCCTCCTGATTATATAACCCCTTCTGCAACTTTCTCTGAAACCATTTATCCGTATAGCAACTCATGCCCTCAGTGTTACGTATCACCTGACCACTCCTATACCCATCTAAATCCTCGTCCACTGTTAAGGACATAATCGTCATGCCCTTCCGTCGTTCCCGAAATTTACGCAATACCATAGCTGAGGTTTATCCCCATAAAACATCCTCCAATCCCCTCTAACCCTAATGGCATGAAAATTTTCATTTTGAATCTCCCTTAATTGGCCCCGCAGTTCATCGATCTCATCCTGGGGGTACCTCCCCCACCCCTTATAACACTCCCGCAACTGCTCCTCCAAATACCTCTGCTTCCCATACCTCAACTTCCCATCCTCAGACCCCATCCGCATGTAAAATCCCCTTATTGCCACCTTTGCTCGTGTATCCCACCATTTCACAACATCCTCGATACCATTACCCCCTCCCCATAATCTTCCCCACCACTCCTCAAAAACCTCACGATGTCCCTCACCCTGCAGCAAACGCACATTCAATTTCCAATAACTAGGATAAATCTTAACTGCACCCTCCCATCCTAACTCAACCAAAACACCTCTATGGTCTGAAAAACCCATCTCCACACAGGTTACACTGCCCACCTGTATATCCCGCGTTACATAAACCCGATCAAGCCGTGCTGCGTATCCTCTCCGTACAAAGGTGTGTTCCACATTCCACCCCCCACCCTGTACCACATCCACCACCCCCACTGCCCCCAAAACCTCCCTTAAGGCATCCAACATACATCCCGCCCCTCTAGGCTCGACATCCTTCCCTCTAATTATACAATTCCAATCACCTGCTACAATAGTAACCATAGGAAGGCCCCTTAAGGCGTAGACTAAATCGTTACGAACAAAATCCTCCTTAACCCTACGATCATTGCACGCCGGCATGTACACCCCAACAAAGCACACCTGAATATCCCCCCACTCACCTTCCACCCTAACAATTCTACCCCCTCCCCCTTCCTCCCATGTCCTCAGATGAAAAGGGCTGGTCTCCCGTACCCCCACCGTCACCCCTCCCTTTAAATGCCCAGAACTTCCTGTATATAACCTATAACCTTTCAACATTAAATCCCTTCCACACCTATAATTATGCTCCTGTAGGAAGCATACGTCTACATTCATACGTCTCAGTGTTGCCTCCACCCATTTCCTCTTAACCTCCGCTCGGAGGCCGTTGACATTCATATTCAAACACTTGAATTCTGCAATGGGGGTTTTCCTCTCGGCCTCACGGATCCTGGCTCCACAGTCTTGAAAGTACCACCAAACCCTCGGCTCTCCTTTCCATTTCTACCTCCACCTTTTCCCTTGGCTCCCCCTTTCCCTCCCTTAGCTATGTCCACCCAGGTCTTTTTACTGGACCTCTGTCCTGGTGTAATCACATCGTCAGCCTCACCACTTGGCCTCTTACGTGACTCACTCTCAAACTCCATGACCCCCTTCCCCGGAGACCTATGCACCTCCACTTCTGCAACAACCACTGACCTGCAGTTGACCACTTTAGCACCATCAACACCCACACCCCCCTGACTCTCCACATCTCCATCCGATTCCACTACTGTACTCTGCAACTCCCCCGGCAATGGACTATCCAGAATCCTCCTCAGGTCCTCAAGACTGGGGTCTGGGAACTCAGTCCCATCCTCCAGTGGACTTCTTTCAGGGGTGACCCCAGCCGCCTCCATTGTCTCACTCGGAGACTCCTGGGGCAACGTCAACACGGCCTCCGCACTCGCTTCAACAGCATCACTCCATTTGTCAATTCCCACAGCATTCGCCATTATATCTTCTACCACAGGTGTCTCTAACAGCACCTGTTCCTCTCGGGCACCTGGTTCTGTCCGCACGTCGTCCTCACCTCGAGTAGTCCCATTGTATGGGCCCCGTCGCCGATCACACGTTGCTGCCATATGCCCAGTGTCGCCGCATAATCGACACGTCCTCTGCTGTCCTGCATACGTCACGTACACCTGGGTACGGAACGCCTCCATCACAACAAAAGACGGTATTTGCCGCCTCAGGGTCATTTTAAGGGAGAACGACCCCTCTGGCATTCCTGCATATGGCCCATGGGCCCATCTCCCTATGGTGGCAGCATGGATGACCCCATACTGGCAAAATACCTGTCTGATGTCTACCTCGTCGGCCTCGAACGGAATATTCTTGATCCTTATCCACAAGTAGTGTGCAGACGCATCCCAAAGACATACCTCCAAGTTTGTGTTGATTACGATGTTCTTCTCCTGATACCTGTCGACGATTCCATTGTAGACACTGCCGGATACAAACTTGACAAAAACCCTGGCAGATCCATTCAGGGATATTCCGTAAATGTCCTCTGTAGAGATCCCGTACGTGTCTCTCAAAATCAAAGGCAAGAGAACGTTGGCATTGCTGGGATACACGGCTCCCTGCAGCAAATCAATGCACACAGTATGTACTCGTCGCCGGTATCCATCCGCCATCTTGTAGAAAATCAAAGTTCTCTGACTCCTCCACCAGGGAGCTCTGTACGCACGTCCGTTCACCACCAAGGCTGGGGAACGACTTATCCTTATATTATATTGGATCACAGTAGAGTGGAGTAACGAAATCCTCATGTCAACCATCACACTGAAGACATGACCCCCTTTCCTCCCCTCTCCCACCAGAGCTACAACTGGCTGTCAATCGCAACCTTGTTCACTGTCTATTTCAATCTATAATCCTGTTCAAGTTAGGTAGTGTCCTAGCATAGGCAGTGGTATTTAGTTCTGATTAATGGGGTCTCATACCCATGGTGTCATCATGTGACAGACCCAAAGCCTACGTCACTCCACCAACTATGTGTACGAGACAGGCGCAAGACCTAGGTACGGGAACAGGCACCAGGTGTCATCGGATCGGCGAGTACCTGTATGCTTAGTAATTAGAACAGCCCGTCGTAGAGGAAGATTTCACCTGGGAGACTTGAGGCGGCTGGAGTCTCTCTAACTAGACTGACGTGTATTTAATGAGTGTCAGTCACAGTAGAAACCTTCTAAAATACATGACTAATGAACAGAGAAAATGTTTGTCCCAGGAATGCCTTCATTATTTGTTATGGACACTATTTTATAAATTGCTATTTTTTTTAATTTTGTGTGAAATTGGTCAAATTACCGAATTCTGATCACTATAGGATAGTTGAATGGGCAGTTTATTGTGCGCGGTCGATGGAATGGAAGGCATACTAACGAAATAAAAAAAAAAATGGTCTACTAGATTAATGGAATTTTCCTAAAGTTACTTAGTGAGCGAAAAATCGCAGTTGAATAAATTGCGCTGAGATCGCTAACTTTGCGGCAACGTAATTCCGTAAATTTTCCCATCAAATTTCGTACTTTTGGTTTCATTATTCAGAAAGGTTCTCTAACACTTCTGAAGATTTTTTTTTGTGGATGGGTGGGGGGGGGGGGGAAGTTGTTTTTTGGATAGTGAAAGCAAATTTATTTCAGGGGTCTGGACAGTGGAAGGCTTAATATTCAATAAGTCATTGAAAAGTTCATCTATATTATACATGGATCTGAATTTCAGTTTTTAATTAATCGTTTATTTAAAAATGCAATCTTAATTCATAACAATTTTGCAGCACATGAGTGTTTATACGTGTATATATGAGGGAAAGAAAGCTAAATTATACACCAAACATTCATATGTGATCTTGTTAAATCAAGTTACTAAAGAGAGAATGGTTCTTGGGATTTGCTAGGCACTTCCACTTTGAACATGGTAATATCTGTCAAGATGTTTATGAAAATATTAGATGGACTTTTGTAGGTGGAAAGTAATGTTCTTGCATTTTGTAAATGGTGGATCATCACTCTTAATACAGCTAGGGGCCCTAGTGATGGTTTATGATTCTTTTGCTAAGAAATAAAAGTTTTCTAGGAGCATCAAGTGCTCAGTGTTATTCAAAATTGCCTTTATACCGTATATGTAAACATTGCTAATAGTTTCTGAATCAATATATACATGTTTTGCGAAATACTGCAGGTACTTGCAACATCATCTGAGGAAGTGTTGAATTCCAAATACTTGAGACACCTCAGATCATCGTCTCTGAAGAAACTTCTTAGTCACCCCAGATTCAGCGTGTCTTCAGAGGGCAAAATGTTCTCTGCTCTCGTGTCTTGGTAAGTGTAAGTTGTGTGTTAATATATATGATGGAAAGAATGCCATAAAGCTTAGTTTCCTATTAGTTTTATACAATAATTCCTTTTTATTGGTTTTTCTATCATTGATTAATTTAATGCTTTAGAATGTTACTGACAAAATTATAATGCATAAAGTACATGAACTTAGCAAAATGGTCTAAAGAAAACTGCAAATGTAATTGCAAAAATGCTTGTAAATGTACTTGTATTAAATAAATTGTCAACTGAATTGTTTTACAGGAATGTCAAGGAATAGTTTATGTAAATGAGCAAAGAATAATGTTAAAAGTAAAGAATAATCTTATTTGGAATATATTTGTTGCAAGAATCTGAAAGGATATGATGATTGAGATAAGACATGGAGATGAGATGGTGTACAGATCTAGTGGTGGGAAGAAAGGGTAGAGGTCATCCTAGGAAAGGTTGGAGGGAGGAGGTAAAAAGGAGGGGTTTTGAGTGCCAGAGGCTTGGATATCCCACAGGCTCGTGAGAGCATATTTGATTGGATCTGAGGCAAGCGATTTTTATTATTTGATATGCTGTTGAAGTACGAGCAAGGTAACCTTTATGAAGGGATTTAGGGCAACCAGTTACCAGGATAAGAGTCCTGGTAGTGAAAAGTATAATGCTGGTTCAGAGTCATCTGACCTGAAGGGTCATCCGGCAAGACTGACTGACCTGACTGACCCTAAAATATAAAAATCGAAAAGCCTGTATGTCCATAATTTTGGACATTCGAGAAATACTGTCGTGAAAGATTAATTTTTAATTATTGAGATTACTGCATTTAAAAATATTCTTACGCAGAGATTTTTGTCATTTCAAAAATATTTCGATGCAATGTAATAATTCTTATGAGTTTTTCTAATTTGAAAACACAGGGGCATAGCACAGCTGACTGCAGTCAAAGATGAATCATCAAGAAGTGAGCAAAAAAATACAAATAATTTTTTTGCACTTAATATACACGAAGATGACTCGGACGAGAAACTTTGTGACAAGAATATGATTAAAAGTGAATTGGAAGCAACAATGAAGAATCATAGAGAAGCTCAAGAGTCAGAGTTACGTCAGGTGGTGTGGGAATTCCTCCCTCTGGTGAGGTTTCTTGCAATGACATCTGATGAATTTAGGAAGTATGTGATGCTGTCAGACATTCTCTCTGATGATGAAAGTATGGCTATTCAACAAAGAATTGAAGGTGTACAGTCCACAGTTTTGCCAGACTTTGTTTCAGTTAGTGCAACAAAGACAAGAGAGAGAATAATAAAGTCTTGTCTGTTGTGTAGTGTTCCCTGTAAAAATGGCGAAAACTTTAATTTTCAATTTTACACTAAATTTGCCATTACAATATTAGAAAATTTTAATACATCAAAGCCAATATTTCTAGTAAGTATTTCTTGTGTTCCATCTCCTCATCAAGGTAAATTATGTATGCAAGATTCTCTTTTCAAGGAAATTGGCAAGGGAACGTGGAGAGGAGGTTCTTGCAAGTTTAAGCGACCGGTTTACCTCAAAGTTAACCAGATCTATAAAGTCACATTAACATATCAAAATTCTTTTCATTCACTAAAATATTTTAGTATTAATGCTTCATCTGAAGGTATAATATTCGCTGGTGCAACTCGTTGTTATGCAAGAATTGCAATAGAGTATTTTCTGGCAAATGACAAACCGGCAGAAAGTTTGTAATGACTATAGAAATATTAATTGTTTCACATGGTATAGCATTGCACATCAACATAATGATGATCTACAGAACCTTCCTCATTTCTTGTATGATTCACTGGTAAGTTTCTAAGAGCAATGAATTTTATGCTAATTAGCATAATTCTTTTTTTATTTTATACAAAATTTTTATACTTTTGTGATATCCAACTTGATTTTAAGTGAAATAAATATAATTTTACAGTTTGTGTTTGCCTTTGTCATTCTACAATGGTGGCAAAATGCTATTTTGAATTTTATAGTTAATTGAAAATATTTGGAGTGTTTTGAAGATTGCATTTTTCTTTTTACGATAAAAGTTTAATTTTCTTGAACAACACTAGGAATTAATATATATATATATATATATATATATATATATATATATATATATATATATATATATATATATATTTACACCCACCCCCAAGGGGGTCTCACTATATGTCTGGTAAGGCATATAACAAATCGGGTCTTCTATTTTGCGTATCAGTAATATTAAAAAAGTTTTAAAAGAGATGCATTTTTCCCAAGGGGGCTTCCCCGTGAAATATGGGTGGGGAATTGGAATTTTTGGTTTCTTCCTGGGACCGAACCAATTACCCCCCCCCCCCCTTTCCCCTATATTAGTCCCCCCCTTTCCCTTTTCCCCCCCCATCCTTCCACTTTCCGTTTCCTGTTTCTGCCTTAGACTTTGGTTTTAAACCCAGTGGGGGTTGGGTATCTCCTTCCGTTAAAGCCCTTTGTGGTTGTTTTTGCCGTGGAGTCTGGATCATCTGAGTCCCCCCTCCCCAGTCTACAGGGGGGGGGCATTGGGGCCAGGTAAGGTGATTCGGAGACTGTGTCAGTTCCCGGGTGGTGGTGGAAAGGGTTGCTATGTGGTTTTCCAATCCTTCCCTTTTTGTCCACCTGGTGGCTCGGTGATGAGGTTGCTACCCCGGGGATTGCTGGTTTACTGGCTTAAAGGGTAGGGTATGGCAGGGTTATGCTGCACTCACTCTGGCTGTGCCGGGGTTGTCCTTTCTGAAGGGGAAAAGTCCTTTCCCCTGGGAACTCCCCTCCATGCCCCCCCCTCCCCTTTTTTTTTTTTTTTTTCTTGAAAAAGCTTAAAGGGAGTCCCAAGTCTGTACCTCCTGGGCCCCTTCCTATGGACCTCTGAAAACCCCTGGTTACTAGACAATTCTTCGGACCTTTCTCCGGTGGCATTTTGTCCCCGCTCGATACAAGGGTCGGCCTGACCCTTTGACACATGACCTCCGCCCTCTTTTACTAAACTCCGGCTTCTCCCATACAGTGCGATGGTTTTCGGATCCGTGCCCACCTCAACACAAACCTGTATCTGCAACCACGACCTTCTTTTGTTTTTCCACTGACTCTCATTCTTAGAAAAGACCAAAAACAAACACTTCCTTTTCTTCCCCTTTTTTGGGGGGCTCCTTGTCGTGGTGGTTTCGGTCTGAGGTTTGGGCCTCTTTGGCTTCTTCCTCAGACTAACCAATTTTCCCCCCCAAACCCCCTTCCCTTTCCCATCTTCCCCCTCCTCCCTTTTTCCCTTTTCCCCATCCCCCCCTTATTTCCTTCCCATTTTTTTCCCGGGGCTTCCCCCCACAGGCATTCTAGTTCCCAGGTAGGGGAAGGGTCCTGGGCTTCCCTTTTCCGTTGAGGGTTTTTGGGGGGGTGTGTTTGGTGGAAACTGGGCGCCTGGGGATGCCCCCCCTCTCCGGTCTCCCAGGGGGTGGCCTTTGGGGATCTTTCGGGCGCGGGTGTATCTCTAGAGGCCCCCTTTTAATTCCAGGGGGGGTACCGAAAGGGATGCGGGCGGGTATCCCCCCCCCTTGTCCACCCAGGGCCCTGGATGTAGGGCTTCCCGGATTGCTGGTTTACTGGCGGAAGGGTAGGGTATGGCACGGGTTCCATACAGCATCTCCCTACTTCGGGGTTTAGGGCCCTTGGGGGAGGGGTGATTTATGCCCTTTCATTCCTCCTGAGCTATTCCCCCACGTTCCCCCCTTTTTTTTTTTTCTTTTTTTTTTTTTTTTTTTTAAAAAAAAAAAAGAAACCTAATTATGGGT
>WNWK01024382.1:0-29822 GCA_009830355.1 Cherax destructor
GAGAATATTCCCCTTCACTCTCGCTTACTGGAACTGTTTTGAAGAGCTTGGAGTTCATATTCACTATCACTATCATCACCATTGCTCACATCTGAGTCCTGGATATGAGTAAATAACAGTTTCCTCCTTCGTTCTGGTACAACTGAACATGAACAAGACGCCACAGCACCAGAGGTGGAAGGTTGTGGGTCGTCTGGGTTTTCCTCACTATTACCGGTATTATGTTCATTTTTTTTCGGTCACAAACTCACCAAAACCCTGGAATTCATCTTCACTGACACTTCCATTTGTGTTTGTACTGTCATTGGGAACAAAAGAGTCCCAATTCCAAGGAGTGAGGCGTTTACCGCGAGGCATGGTGAACAAGAGGAACTGAAATGGTGTTCCCACAATGCACCACTGGCTCCACGATTTTTTTCCTACTGCGCACACTGACCGCGCGGGACCCATTCTCTCACATGTAGGCCTACCAGCTTTCTCTCGCTCGATTTGAAGGCGCTAGAATTTACACGTTCAAGTACGTGACCGAGCCTGGCTGCAATGACATACTAGTACGTGACCGACCCTCAAAGGCTTAACAGTTCCTCAAAATATTCCTCCATCTTCCCGATACCTCTAACTCTCCGTCTAATAACTCTCTTCTATTTTTAACCCCTTGACTGTCGCAACCTCAATCCTGAGTGCCATTCTGTTGTCGCAAAATATTCAAAAAAAAAAAATTATTTTTCTTATCAAAATGTTAAGATTATTTTTCTGATTGTTTTTATCCTAAAACAGATTTTTGCCATCAATACTTACCGAGATATGGAGGTGTAAAGTTAGCAGAAAATGAGCCGCGTATGGCAACATCGGCGACTGCCGCTCACTCAGTAAACATTTGTTTACTTCCATTCATAGATTTCTGGTTTTTCACTATTTTCTTATTTTGCATAACTTATGTGGCCTGTGAGGCCAAGATAAGGTGCAATGTATATATATACATTCGTTGTATGCAACACAATAATAGCATAAACATTAGTATCTTTATATTGTTTACAAAATTTGTTTACACAAATGAACAATAAAAAATCTTTATTACTATTGTTCTATAATATATATACAAATGTACAGTCACTGGACATGTTCATAAATGTTCTGCAGCTTGTGGAACTCTTTGAAACATGCATAGTGGTGTTTTACATTCCTACACATAAAACAAATGTCTCTGCATTTTGTGGGTGTTTTTTGTATATGCACAGACAAAACATCTCTTCTGAGCAGTTTTCTTCAAAATAGTAGCTGGCAGTTGTGTTAGGTAGTTATCCTAGGTTGATGGTCGTCTGGGTCGTCATTCCTTCCTTCCTACATTCCTTCCTTTCTTCCTACATTCCTTCCTTTCTTCCTACCTTCCTTCCTACCTTCCTTCCTTCCTTCCTTCCTTCCTTCCTTCCTACCTAGGATCCTACCTACCTTCCTACCTAGCTTCCTTCCTACCTTCCTTCCTTCCTTCCTTCCTTCCTTCCTTCCTACCTACCTTCCTACCTAGCTTCCTTCCTACCTTCCTTCCTTCCTTCCTTCCTTCCTTCCTACCTACCTTCCTACCTAGCTTCCTTCCTACCTTCCTACCTTCCTACCTAGCTTCCTTCCTACCTTCCTTCCTACCTTCCTTCCTTCCTTCCTTCCTTCCTTCCTTCCTACCTACCTTCCTACCTAGCTTCCTTCCTACCTTCCTTCCTTCCTTCCTACCTACCTAGGATCCTACCTACCTTCCTACCTAGCTTCCTTCCTACCTTCCTTCCTTCCTTCCTTCCTTCCTTCCTTCCTTCCTTCCTTCCTTCCTTCCTACCTTCCTACCTTCCTACCTAGCTTCCTACCTACCATCTCGTCTTTCCTTTCTTCCTTCTGGTTTCTATAAATACACACATAGTCACTGGACACGTGCCTAGAACTGCTATAAGCTTCTGGAAGCTGGTTGTTGTGTCTGGGTCATCATTCCGACCTTCCTTCCTTCCTACATTCCTTCTAACCATTCTTCCTACATTCCTTCCTTCCTTTCATCTCGTCCTTCCTTTCTTCCTTCCTTCTGATTTCTATATATACGCATATATAATCACTGGACACTTCATAGAATTGCTATTAGCTTCTGGAAGCTTTGGTTGTTGTTTCTGGGTCGTCATTCCTTCCTTCCTTCCTTCCTTCCTTCCTTCCAACCTTCCTTCCAACCTTCCTTCCTTCCTTCCTTCCTTCCTTCCTTCCAACCTTCCTTCCAACCTTCCTTCCTACATGCCTTCCTACATTCCTTCCTACCTACCTTCCTTCCTTTCTTTCATCTCCTTCCTTCCTTCCTTCTGGTTTCTATATATACGCATATATAGTCACTGGACACTTCATAGAACTTATATTAGGCTTATGGAAGCTGGTTGTTGTGAGTGTGTGGACTTGTAAATATGCTGAGTCAGGTGCAGCTGCTGTCAAAATGACATATTTATACCACCACTAACTGTCAACACCCATGGGGTCCCAAGCTCTTCTTCTCCACAGTCCTTTCTACCTACTTACTTACCTAATTACGTACCTACTTATGTACCTACTTACGTACCTACTTACGTACCTACTTACCTACCTACTTACCTACCTACTTACCTACTTGCCTTCCTACTTACTTGCCTACCTACTTACTTACCTACCAACCTATTTCTATTGTTCTATAATATATATACACATATAATGACTGGACACTTTCCATCAACTTCCCTTACCGCTTGAAGTGTGTGGACTTCCTCTCATCTCCTTTCTTTCTTTCTTCTTTTGTTCTTTCTTTCTTCTTTTGTTCTTTCCTTCCTCTCATCTCTACTTTCTTTCTTTCCTTCCTTCCTTTCCTCCTTCCTTCCTTTCATCTCTTCTTTCCTTCCTTCCTTCCTCTCATCTCTTCCTTCCTTACTTTCTTTCTTTTTTCCTTCCTTCCTTCTGGTATCCTGGGCATTGTTTTCGGTCACAAACTCCTCAAAACCATGAAATTCATCTTCAGAGACACTTCCATCTGTGTTAGAGCTATCATTGAGGAAGAAAACAGTCCCAGATGCGCCAGGAGTCAGATAATTCTTACCGCTAGGCATGCTGAACAAGGACTACTGAAATGGCGTTCCCACAATGCACCACTGGCTGCCCGATTTTTTTTATACTGCGCACACTGACCACACAGACCCATTCTCTCACATGTAGGCCTACCAGCTTTCTCCTGTTTGATTTGAGGCCGCTAGAATTTAGGCGTATAGATACGTCCGAAACAGTGGCTCGTAAGACGTATATATACGACCGAAACAGTCAAAGGGTTAACTGTCAACTTATTAATCTCACTACAAAACTTTTTCTTATTCTCAACAAAATATGTTGATAGCATCTCACCTACTCTTTCATTTGCTCTCCTTTTACATTCCTTCACCACTCTCTTAATTAACCTCTTTTTTTTCTCCATGTACTCCTCTCTTCTTGCATCACTTTTACTTTGTAAAAACCTGTCATATGCTAGCTTTCTCTCTCTTACTACTCTATTTACCTCATCATTTCACTAATCACACCCACTTTCCTGTAACAACAAACTTCTACTGAACACTAACACTACATTCTTAAATCTACCCCATACCTCTTCAACCTCATTGCCTATACTACTCTCACTAGCCCATCTTTTTTCCAATAGTTGTTTATATCTTACCCTAACTGCCTCCTCCTTTAGTTTATAAATCTTCTTCGTTCAACAAACTGGCTGTATCCCACCAAAGCAGAGTGGCCCAAAAAGAAAAACAAAAGTTTCTCTTTTAACTTTAGTAATGTATACAGGAGAAGGGGTTACTAGCCCCTAGCTCCCGGCATTTTAGTCGCCTCTTACGATATGCATGGCTTACGGAGGAAGAAAACCCAAAAGGGTGTGTATATATATGCTTGTACATGCATGTGTAGTGTGACCTAAGTGTAAGTAGAAGTAGCAAGACGTACCTGAAATCTTTCATGTTTATGAGACAGAAAAATAACACCAGCAATCCTACCATCATGTAAAACAATTACAGTCAACCCCCGGTTCTCGTCGGTAATCCGTTCCAGAGGGCTCGTCGATCACCGGTTTGGTCGAACTCCGATTCTATTTTCCCCATAAGAAATAATGGAAATAAAATTAATCCGTTTCAGACACCCAAAAGTATTAAAATAAAATATTTTTGTACATTAAATATACATTAAATTACACAGAAAACAATGAGACATGAAGAATAAAACAATAATAACATGTCACTTACCTTTATTGAAGAGTTGTTGATGTGTGGAAGACGGGAGGAGGGAGAGGATGGAAGAGTTGCTTTTGTTTGGAAGAGAAATCCCTTCCATAAAGACTTCAGGTACCAAGTCCTTTCCCTGGGTTACATCCCTTCTTTGTTTTTAATGCCACTAAGACCAGCTTGAGAGTCACTGGATCCCTGTTGCACAAAAAAGTGTTCCAGAGAGTTCTGTTTCTGGTGAATGTTTGGAATTGTGCCGGCAACAGGGGTGTGTGTTTGGGGACAGGACAAGATAGTCCTTCAATATTTCACTAATATCATCTATATGACTTATTTATCTATCACAATTCATCTAATATGGCATAATAAACAATATTAATAACATAGAAACCAGACATATACTCTAGAATGAATAAAATATCATTACGAATGTTGGGTGTGTAAGGACCACTGAAAGATACGCTTAGTGATGGCCGCCAGACACACGGCGGTGTTGTCAGTCGCCTATATAACTCCAACAACATTGGAGGAGTTAAGTTTCGTGTCGTCATTTTCTATCGCTTAACCGCTAACTTACTTGCTACACTGTTAATGCTACACTTTATTGCTGGCTGGCACTATAGCCTTTATCAATTCCTGCTGTTTTAGTATCATAACATAGGAGCTTTCTTGGGGCCCATGGTGGCTTATTTAGCAGTTGCAAGCACTAAAAACAGTGGAATAATGACAATATACTGGTATAAATGCGTGGGTGGTGGTCGCCGCTTGTAAACAATAGCACACTGAGTGCCCGGCCCAGCTGGGCCACGCGTACGCATCCGGGACAAACCGCCAACTCGAGCGGACCGCTAATATCGAGCCAAAATTCTCATTAAAAAACCTGTCGAACACCGATTTGGACGACCTCCGACGCCGTCTAACACCGGGGTTGACTGTACAGGCTTTGTTTTACACTCACTTGGCAGGATGGTAGTACCTCCCTGGGCAGTTGCTGTCTACCAACCTACTACCTAGGTAGTTTATAAAAAAATTTATTAACACACAGGCCGTTTCCCACCAAGGCAGGGTGGCCCAACAAAGAAAAACTTTCATCATCACTCACTCCATCACTGTCTTGCCAGAGGCATGCCTACACTACAGCTACAAAACTGCAACATTAACACCCTCCTTCAGATTGCCGGCACTGTACTTCCCATCTCCAGGAATAAAGTCCGACCTGCCGGTTTCCTGAAACCCTTCATAAATGTGACCTTGCTTACACTCCAACAGCAAGCCAAGTCCTAAAACAATTTGTCTCCATTCGCTCCTATCTAACACGCTCAAGTACGCTTGCTGGAAGTCCAAGCCCCTTGCACACAAAACCTCCTTACCCTCCTCCAACCTTTCTAGGCTGACCCCTACCCTCCTTCCCTCCACTACAGATTTATACACTCTCGAAGTCATTCTATTTTGGTCCATCCTCTCTACATGTCCAAACCATCTCAACAACCCCTCCTCAGCTCTCTGCATAATAGTTTTGGTAATCCCATACCTATTCCTAATTCCAAACTATGGATTCTCTGCATTATATTCATACCACACATTGCCCTCAGACATGACATCTCCACTGCCTCCAGCCTTCTCCTTGTTGCAACATTCACAAACAATGTCTCACACCCTTACAAGAGTGTTTGTATAACTATACTCTCATACATTCCCTCTTTGCTTTCATGGATAAAGTTCTCTGTCTCCACAAGCTCCTCAGTGCACCACTCACCTTTTTCCCTCGTTAAATCTATGATTCACCTCATCCTTCATATACCTATCTGCTGACACATCCACTCCCAAATATCTGAACACATTCACCTCCTCCATACTCTCTCTCTCCAATCTGATATTCAATCTTCCGTTATCTATTTTTTTTGTTATCCTCATCACCTTACTCTTTCCTATATTCACTTTTAATTTCCTTCTTTTACATACCCTACCGCTTTTCTTCGTTTCAATAACCTACCTCCTATTCCATACATTTGCAACATCTGCCACACTGCCCCCTATCCACCCTATCATATGCCTTTTCCAAATCCATAAATGCCACAAACACCTCTTTACCCTTATCTACATATTGTTCACCTATATGTTTCATTGCAAACATTTGGTCTGCACACCCCTACCCTTCCTAAAGCCTCCTTGTTCATCTGCTATCCTGCTCTCCGCCTTACTCCTAATTCTTTCAATAATAACTCTACCATACACTTTTCCAGGTACAGTGGAACCCTGCCCTAACGAACAAAATTCATTCCAGAAGCCTGCTCAAGTGCCATTACCGAACAAATTTACTTCCTTAAGAAATAATGTCACGTAGGTTAGTCTATTTCAGACCCCCAAAATACACTTCCACAAGCACTTACAATATTATACTTACATAATTGTACGATTTCCGGGTGTTTGTTAGGCGGGGTCCACTGTATAGGCAACAGACTTATTCCCTATAATTTTACACTCTCTCTTGTCCCCTTTGCCTTTATACAAAGGAACTATGCATGCTCTTCCTCTTATATATCAATGATCTTCCCAATGTATCACAACACCTGAAACCAATTCTCTTTGCTGATGACATGACTATGTCATCTCCCACCCAAATCTTGCCATGCTCAACACCATTGTTAACGAATTACTAAAAATATCTACATGGATGACAGCCAATAAACTTACACTCAACACTGATAAGACCTTCTATATAATGTTTGGTAACAGAGCAGGTGATGCACAATTAAACATCAAGATCGACAACACTCCTATTGCTAAACATAACGAGGGCAAATTCCTGGGTCTATACCTCGATAGCAACCTGAATTTCAGCACTCATATCCAACACTTAACAAAGAAAGTGTCCAAAACTGTGGGATCCTCTCTAAGATACGTTACTATGTACCACAATCAGCCCTACTCACACTATACTATTCACTCATCTATCCCTACCTCACATATGCCATTTGTGCTTGGGGATCAACAGCAATTACCCACCTAAAGCCAATAATAACCCAACAAAAGCCGCAGTAAGAATTATCACGCAATCCAATCCCAAGCAACACACCCTCCCCCCCTCTTCAAAGACCTAAACTTACTCACTGTTCAGAACATCCACACTTACTACTCTGCAATCTACATCTATAGAACCATAAATTCCAATATTAACCCTGAACTAAAACACTTTCTTGATAGTTGTGACAGGACCCATAGACATAATACCAGACACAAACATCTCTAACATTCCCAGTGTCCGGCTAAATCTATACAAAAATTCAATGTACAGTGGACCCTCGGTTTTCATTCACCTCCAAACTCGAATAATTATGTAAATGTATTTTTGCCTGAAAACTCTAGAACTGCAGACTCGACCTCCATTTTCAAAAGCACCGTTAAAAAACATCTTATCTCCCTTACACACCCCACCGGTAGCTAACCACATGAAAACTACTTTATCTTGCACATATCCAAAGCAAAATACAGTGGACACCCGAGTTTCGGTCACCTCGGAAATCGAACAATTATTTAAGTTTAATTGTAAGTGCTTTTGTATTGTATTTTTTGGGGGGCTGAAGGACTAATCTAATTTACATTTTCCTTAAGGGAACAAATTCGTTCGGTAATGGCACTTGAACAGCCTTCTGGAATGAATTATGACCGAAACTCGGAGGTCCACTGTACACTTATTGATATCTGTGACTCTCCTTAATTTACACATGACTGTAAACAAAATTCTGAATACAACTATTGCTTCATAATTCTTAAGCTAGTCATAAGTTTGCCTAAGACTCTCCAATATAGAAACTGTATCATGCCAATACGACACCATTTACATTAATTGATAAACTAATTGTTAAGTTCTTAAATATTTTGAACTACCTCAATTTTGTAAATCTAGTTAATCACTACCTTAATACAGTGGACCCCCAGCTAATGAAAAACTTCATCCCAGAAGCCTGCTCAAGTGCATTACCGACAATTTACTTCCTTAAGAAATAATGTCACGTAATTTAGTCTATTTCAGACCCCAAAAATACACTTCCACAAGCACTTACAATATTATACGTACTTACATAATTGTACGATTTCCGGGGTGTTCGTTAGCGGGGTCCACTGTACCAGTATAATTATTGTGTCAATATAGATTAAGATCTAGTATAAATCTGCTTGAAATGCCTAGGCATACCTAGGCATACTAGTGGCCATCTTGTAATAAGTATTTTATATGAACTAATACTATTAGTTATGTAAACCCCACTTTGTAATATTATCAGAAATAAAGAATTTGAATTTGAATTGAATGCTCTCTTCCAATCCCTAGGTACCTTACCCTCTTCCATACATTTATTAAATAAAAACACTAACCACACTAAAACTATCTTTATCCCATCAATCCCAGCTGCTTTACCCTTTTCATTCTACTCACTGCCTCACGAACTTCCCCCACACTTACAACTGGTTCTTCCTCACTCCTATAAGATGTTATTCCTCCTTGTCCTATACACAAAATCAAAACTTCCCTATCTTCATCAACATTTAACAATTCCTCAAAATATTCCTCCATCTTCCCGATACCTCTAACTCTCCATTTAATAACTCTCCTCT
This sequence comes from Cherax destructor, assembly GCA_009830355.1. Taxonomy (NCBI): domain Eukaryota; kingdom Metazoa; phylum Arthropoda; class Malacostraca; order Decapoda; family Parastacidae; genus Cherax; species Cherax destructor. Next base: position 8,862 of record WNWK01024382.1, read on the forward strand.
CCTATTTTTAACTGACAAATCCATTCTTTCCCTAGGCTTCCTCAACTTATTAATCTCGCTCCAAAACTTTTTCTTATTTTAAACAAAATTTTTGATAACATCTCACCCACCCTCTCATTTGCTCTCTTTTACATTGCTTCACCACTTTCTTAACCTCCCTTTTCTCTCCATATACTCCTCCCTCCTTTCATCACTTCTACTTTGCAAAAACTTCTCATATGCTAACTTTTTCTCTCTTACTACTCTCGTTACATCATCATTCCACCAATTCATAAATATAATTTAAGAGAGAAGAAAACAAGAGAGTAATAATATATTAGATAATTTTATCAAAGTATGATCTTTTGTTTTCTGTCAATTAGAGAGTGAGTTTTACATCCTCTATCCCTTGATCTCTCTCAAGCTTGTTGGTAAAGATAGCTGACCACCACTGTTTCTTCTGGATAGATATTTAGGGTTTTCTGAGTGGAAGGTGTTGTTTGTGTGTGTTTAGTTACTGCAAAAGGAAAAGATCCTGTATGAGGCAGCTGGAAAAAAATTTAAATTGGAGGTTCCTAAGAGTTGACCATGTGGCAGGGTTTGTATTAGCCCTTATACCTGATCTTGCAAAGATGGTCCAATAAAGTGTGGATATATTCTGTATAGATTGAATATCTAGTACCATGGGAAATAACATGGCTTGATAATGAGGGTATGTTTACTGTATATATATGCCATTTTGCTTTAACCTTTTTCCAAGTTAATAATAGTGTGGTTTAAAATTACCCTAGACCTTTATTAATGAAATGTAATAATAATAATGCAAGCCTGGTAATACATAGTGAATCTGATGATTTGAGGGAAAAGGTTACAACCCCCTCAAATTTTAACAAATTTAAAAAGCCAAAATGGGCTAAAGGAATTTCATATGGAGGCCTATGAGTCTGTATAATTGACTCAAAAATGTCACAAGTCACTTGAGGTACAGTGAAACCTTGATTTACTGGACTAAAAGGGAAGAGGATGTCCGTTAAATCTGAATGATAAGATTGTTTATCCACATTTTGTAACAATATTGGAAAATTTGGCAACTATCATACTTTGTCCATTAGATCCAAAATATATTCACCTAGCATACCATAATTATAATAATAATAATAATAATAATAACAACAACAGACTGTCTGTTTCTGGAGGTTGTCCGCCACAGATTTTGTCGGGTGAATCCAAAATCCACTAAATTGGGGTCGATTTTACTGTACAGATTATATCTAACATTAAAAATTCAGCAGTGAGTGTACTCTTACCTCTTCTCTAAAGTCATGCCCAGTTGTATGAGTATAACGCAATAATAGTTCCCTTCGTGATCCAGAAAGCCACATCTTCTGGAGGTTCCACATCGCTACCATGAAGAATGGGTGGAAAGTGACATCTGCATTAGCATCAATTTGGGCTGCTTCCTGTAAAAAACAAAAATCTTTTGCATCTACTCCTATTCATTTTTAGATTTCTCTTGAAGCTTAGTGAATTAATAAAAACAATATACAGTGGAACCTCGACTTACGAGTGCCCCCCTTGCGAGTTTTTCCAGATACGAGCAGTCGCTCGGTTGATTTTTGCTTCCAGATGCGGCGAAATTTCCAGATGCGAGCTGGCCTCAAGGAAGGTTCCTTGACGCTGGTGAGGGGCTCTTGCTCTTGATCTAGGGAATTGGATCTGTGCTCCAGTTCCCTAAATTAATAATAATACAGTGGACCCTTGAAAAACGTGATTAATCCATTCCTGAGAGGCCAGCCATTTTCAAAATGGACAATTTTCAAAACCATTTTTCCCATAAGAAATAATGTAAATCAAATTAATCCATTCCAGACATCCAAAAGTATTTAAAAATATTTTTTTTTTTCATAAAATGTACATTTATCTACACAGAAAACAATGACACATGAAGTATAAAACAGTAATAACTTGACACTTACCTTTATTGAAGAGTTGTTGATGTGTGGAAGACAGGAGGGGTAGGATTTAAGAGTTACTATTTGGAATAGGAATTCCCTTCCATAGACTTCAAGTACCAAGTCCTTTTCCGGGTTACTTCCTTCTTTGTCTTTTACTGCCACAGTACATTTCATTACTTACTTTAAAATATTTGTTAGTCTTAATGTAGGGAGAGGTGTGTAGTATTTATTTGTAAGAATTCAGTGTAGGTAGCCTGTAGACGTAGGTACACGTATGCAGCCCCCACCCGGGCTTCACTACACAGCCATATTATTACATTACACAGCCATATTATTACCATGTTCACAGAGTTTAATCGTTTCTAACAACTACCTTTAGATGCCATCATAAACAAAGGGAGAAGTAATGAATAATTCATGCCGAGAATTGTAAACAAACGCGTATGATGGGCGGTTACTGCACCAGACGCCAGATTTAGTTTTCCTAACGCTGCATCAGAGAAACGTAATGTTTACTCTCCACCCAACTCACCACTGATAGCATATAAACATTGTATCAATGTTTATATGCTATATGATATGTAACATGTTTCTTATATAATTTTGAAGAAAATATCAAAGATGGAGTAATGAAAATGTCTATATTAACCTAAAATAAAACATTTAACCTAAAATAAGACATTTGTTTGAGCTTTGTGTGGGGAAGTATCCTGCCTGGTGTGGGGAAGTACCCTGCCTGGTGTGGGGAAGTACATTGCCTGGTGTGGGGAAGTACCCTGTCTGGTGTGGGGAAGTACCCTGTCTGGTGGGGAAGCCCTTGACCCTGTCTGGTGTGGGGAAGTACCCTGTCTGGTGTGGAGAAGTACCCTGTCTGGTGTGGGGAAGTACCCTGTCTGGTGTGGGGAAGTACCCTGTCTGGTGTGGGGAAGTACCCTGTCTGGTGTGTTCTTTCTTGAATTCTAGCGTGTTTCTTGCATTCTTTAGCAAAGAGCTGGCACTAGGAGCTGTCTTTGGGCCCATGGTGGCTTATTTAGCAGTTGCAAGCACTAAAATGAATGGAATAATGACAAAATGTATGGTATGAATGCGTGGGTGGCGGTCACTCGCTGGTAAACAATGGCACACTGACGCTCAATGTGGTGTTTATGTGATCAGGCGGCGGGGAGGCCACGCGGACGCGTTTCAGACGACCGGTGATTTTCAATGAAATGGATGATTTTCAAGTCGATTTTTTGCCGAAAAAAGTGGACGATTTTCAAATCCGCCGATCTTCAAGGGAGACGATTTTCAAGGGTCCACTGTAATTATTATTATAATAATAAATGATTTTTGGTAAATATTTTTTTCTCAGTTGTTTGTTGGGCTATCTTATTGAAACTTGGGCAATGTATGATGGAAAGATGCTTCTTAACGTACACCAAAAATGAAAGAAATCGAACCATAAATAACGGAGTTCACTTCAGTTATTAGCTGCCCCTTAGCAGTATTTTCGTATGGTTTTTATGGTTGTATTCTCATTTTTCGGGTCTCATTTGATAGAATGGAAGATATACAGCCTCTCCTCACTTAACAACGGAGATAGGGACCCAAGACACCATCAGTAAGCTAATTGTCGCTAAACGAGGAGCATACTATACAGGTCTCCTCCACATTTGTCCAATCTCTTAAAGCTACCCAAGTTCCTATCGAAGCTAAAACCTTGGGTAGTTTCAAATTTAGGTTGGATAAATACATGAGTGAGAGGGGTTCCAATAATATTTTCAATCATGAGGACGTGTCTAGTGTATCTCTGTGGAGACTTTTCTACTGTGCTTCCGTTCTTAGCTACCTGAGATTGGATGATGATTTCCCTTGACTACGAGCAGCTATATCTACAACTTAAGGCGGAATTAACGGAAGCTAGAAGAGAAATTCAACGATTGAAGGGTATATGCAAGGATTATCCCTGGAACAATGTCGCCGATGATCAGACCAACGAATGGATGCTAGTCAGTTCTGAAGGGACGAAGCTGAAGTTGAAGAAGGTCCAGGAGACTGCTGTGAAAACCAGCAACTCTTTTTCCTTGTTATCAGACGAATGTGAAGACATCCCAGCGATGACCATCTCTACAAAGACCGTCGAGAACGTCATGCACACCGCCAGTCGAGGTAAGAACATTGTTTTAGTTGGGGATAGTCAGATTAGGTTTATGGATAGGGAATTTTGTCTAAAGGATAGGAATAGGAGGCAGAGGGTATGTTATCCAGGGGCTGGGATGCAGGATATTGTTAGCCGTCTGGACGACATCATGAGAGGAAATGGGAGCAATCCTATTATCTGTCTCAGTGCTGGAGGCAATGATGTTGGCAGACGTAGGAGTGAGGAGCTGATTAGCAGCTATAGGTCAGCAATAGACAGAATTAGGAAGAAGGGTGGGAACCCTGTCATATGTGGTGTTTTCCAAGGAGGGAGTTGGATGTGAATGGTTGTCCAGGGCAATTGGTGTCAATTGCCGGCTGGACAAATACTGTAAGGAAAATGCAGTAACATTCATTGACAACTGGGACCTCTTCTATGGCAGAAATGACATGTATGCCAGGGATGGGGTTCACTTATCTAGGTCTGGGGTGGGGGCACTGGCAACTGCAGTGGAGGTAGCTGTTAGGGCTTTAAACTAGAAAAAGTTAGTGGTATGGGTTATGGGGGGGAAACAGTGAAGTCCCAATGTAGTAATGTTATAAATTCTAGGGGAAATAGTAATAGACAGAATAAGGTGGATATTGGAAAGTCAGTGGCACTAGGTGACAAGGACAGTAATAGGTATAGTGGAAAAACAGAAATAAGCAGGAAGGGTAAAGAGAAAGGAGGGTCTTTAAGTGTATATTACACCAATAGTCGTAGTGCTAGGAATAAGATGGACGAGTTGAGATTAGTTGCAAGTACTGGTAATATTGATGTTTTTGCAATAACTGAGACATGGTTTAATATGAAAAATCGGGACATGCCTGCCGAATGTCACATTCAGGGTTTTAAATTGTTCCAAGTAGACAGAAGTATCGGGAAAGGGGGTGGGGTGGCACTCTATGTCCGTGATCATTTAAATGGTTGCATAAAAACGGGTATAAAGTCTGAAATAACACATACAGAGTCTGTCTGGATAGAATTTTCAGAGGGGTGCGAAAAATTGATTTTAGGCGTAATTTACCGTCCTCCAAACTTAGATAGGGAACAAGGGAGATTACTTTGGGAGGAAATTGTTAAGGCCACAAGGCACGATAACATAGTAATTCTAGGGGACTTTAACTTTAGTCAGATTCATTGGAATTTCTTGACAGGGAATTTAGAATCTAACAACTTTTTAGAAGTAGTTCAGGATTGCTTTTTGAAGCAGTTTGTGACAGAACCTACAAGGGGAAATAACCTACTTGACTTGGTTCTGGCAAGCAAGGAAACCCTTGTTAATAATTTAGAAATTACAGAGGAACTCGGCTCAAGCGACCACAAGTCAATTAAATTTAGCATTGAATGGATGTATGATAGTAGGGATAATTCAGTAACGGTCCCAGATTTTTGTTTAGCAGATTATAATGGACTTAGAGAACACTTATCAACTGTGGACTGGGGTAACGAAGAGAGGTATCAATATGACAGTTTTCTGAACACTATACAGGCTGCCCAAAGAACATTTATCCTGTATAAAGAAATTAGATCAAGTAGAAATGACCCAAAATGGATGAATAATAGGCTCAAATATCTTTTAGGGCAGAAGAAAGGAATTTATAGGCGCATAAAAAGAGGTGAGGGACATCTTATAAATCAGTATACAGACATTAAGAGGGACGTTAAAAAGGGGATAAGAAAAGCTAAACGGGACTATGAAATTAAAGTTGCTAGGGATTCAAGAACCCAAAAAGTTTTTTCCAGGTTTATAGAACAAAAGTTAGGGATAAGATAGGTCCCCTTAAAAATAACTCTGGGCATCTTACTGACAAGGAGAATGATATGTGCTCTATTTTTAATAATTATTTTCTCTCGGTTTTCACGCAGGAAGATACTAATAATATCCCAGAATTTAATTTTTACAGAGGCCCAGAAGAAGATAAATTATGTAATATCACAGTCACTAGTGAAATGGTTATGAAACAACTAGACCGACTGAAACAAAATAAATCACCAGGTCCTGATGAGCTTTTTGCAAGGGTTCTTAAGGAATGCAAAATGGAACTCTGTGAACCAATATCTAACATTTTTAATTTATCTCTTCAAAAAGGTGTAGTGTCTGATATGTGGAAGATGGCTAATGTAATTCCTATTTTTAAAGCAGGGGACAAGTCACTACCGTCAAATTACCGCCCAATAAGCCTGACCTCAATTGTAGGCAAATTACTAGAGTCAATTATAGCTGATATTATTATTGTAGGTAGTAGGTTGGTAGACAGCAACCACCCAGGGAGGTACTACCGTCCTGCCAGGTGACTGTGAAACAGAAACCTGAAACTGTTTTACATGATGGTAGGATTGCTGGTGTCTTTTTTCTGTCTCATAAACACGCTGGATAACAGGTATATCTAGCTACTTCTACTTACACTTTAGGTCACACTACACTGGCATACACATGCATATATATACATACACACATCTAGGTTTTTCTTCTTTTTCTTAATAGCTCTTGTTCTTTTTATTTTCTCTATTGTCCATGGGGAAGTGGAAAAGAATCTTTCCTCCGTAAGCCATGCGTGTCATATGAGGCGACTAAGATGCCGGGAGCAATGGGCTAGTAACCCCTTCTCCTGTACAAATCTACTAAAAACGAGAAGAAGAAAAACTTTATAAAATTGGGTTGTCTGAATGTGCGTGGATGTAGTGCGGATGATAAGAAAGAGATGATTGCCGATGTTATGAATGAAAAGAAGTTGGATGTCCTGGCCCTAAGCGAAACAAAGCTGAAGGGGTAGGCGAGTTTCAGTGGGGAGAAATAAATGGGATTAAGTCAGGAGTATCTGAGAGAGTTAGAGCTAAGGAAGGGGTAGCAATAATGTTGAAGGATCAGTTATGGAAGGAAAAGAGGGAATATAAATGTGTAAATTCAAGGATTATGTGGATTAAAATAAGGGTCGGATGCGAAAAGTGGGTCATAATAAGCGTGTATGCACCTGGAGAAGAGAGGAGTGTAGAGGAGAGAGAGATTTTGGGAGATGTTAAGCGAATGTATAGGAACTTTTGAACCAAATGAGAGAGTAATTGTGGTAGGGGACCTAAATGCTAAAGTGGGAGAAACATGCAGAGAGGGTGTAGTAGGTAAGTTTGGGGTGCCAGGTGTAAATGATAATGGGAGCACTTTGATTGAACTTTGTATAGAAAGGGGTTTAGTTATAGGTAATACATATTTTAAGAAAAAGAGGATAAATAAGTATACAAGATATGATGTAGGGCGTAATGACAGTAGTTTGTTGGACTATGTATTGGTAGATAAAAGACTGTTGAGTAGACTTCAGGATGTACATGTTTATAGAGGGGCTACAGATATATCAGATCACTTTTTAGTTATAGCTACAGTGGGAGTAAAAGGTAGATGGGATACAAGGAAAATAGAATCAGTAAGTAAAGAGAGGTGAAGGTTTATAAACTAAAAGAGGAGGCAGTTAGGGTAAGATATAAACAACTATTGGAGGATAGATGGGCTAGTGAGAGTGTAGGCAATGGGTCGAAAATGTATGGGGTAGATTTAAAAATGTAGTGTTAGAGTGTTCAGCAGAAGTTTGTGGTTACAGGCGAGTGGGTGCGGGAGGAAGAGGAGCGATGGTGGAATGATGATGTAAAGAGTAGTAAGGGAGAAAAAGTTAGCATATGAGAGGTTTTTACAAAGTAGAAGTGATGCAAGGAGGGAAGAGTATATGGAGAGAAAAAGAGAGGGTTAAAAGAGTGGTGAAGCAATGTAAAAAGAGAGCAGATGAGAGAGTGGGTGAGATGTTATCAGCAAATTTTGTTGAAAATAAGAAAAAGTTTTGGAATGAGATTAATAAGTTGAGGAAGCCTAGAGAACAAATGGATTTGACAGTTAAAAATAGGAGAGGAGAGTTATTAAATGGAGAGTTAGAGGATCGGGAAGATGGAGAGAATATTTTGAGGATTTGTTAAATGTTGATGAAGACAGGGAAGCTGTGATTTCGTGTGTAGGGCAAGGAGGAATAACATCTTGTAGGAGTGTGGAAGAGCCAGTTGTGGGTGTAGGGGAAGTTCGTGAGGCAGTGGGTAGAATGAAAGGGGTAAGGCAGCTGGGATTGATGGGATAAAGATAGAAATGTTAAAAGCAGGTGGGGATATAATTTTGGAGTGGTTGGTGCTATTATTTAATAAATGTATGGAAGAGGGTAAGGTACCTAGGATTGGCAGAGAGCGTGTATTGTTCCTTTGTATAAAGGCAAAGGGGACAAAAGAGAGTGCAAAAATTATAGGGGAATAAGTCTGTTGAGTGTACCTGGTAAAGTGTATGGTAGAGTTATTATTGAAAGAATTAAGAGTAAAACAGAAAGCAGGATAGCAGATGAACAAGGGGCTTTAGGAAAGGTAGGGGTGTGTAGACCAAGTGTTTACAGTGAAACATATAGGTGAACAGTATTTGGATAAGGGTAAAGATGTTTTTGTGGCATTTATGGATTTGGAAAAGGCGTATGATAGGGTAGATAGGGGGCAATGTGGCAGATGTTGCAGGTGTATGGAATAGGAGGGAGGTTACTGAAAGCAGTGAAGAGTTTTTATGAGGATAGTGAGGCTCAGGTTAGAGTGTGTAGGAGGGAAGGGGACTATTTCCCAGTAAAAGTGGGCCTTAGACAAGGATGTGTGATGTCACCGTGGTTGTTCAATATATTTATAGATGGGGTTGTAAGAGAAGTGAATGCGAGGGTCTTGGCAAGAGGTGTTGGGCTAAAAGATAAAGAAGCAAATACAAAGTGGGAGTTGTCACAGTTGCTTTTTGCTGATGACACTGTGCTTTGGGAGATTCTGAAGAGAAGCTGCAGAGGTTGGTGGATGAATTTGGTAGGGTGTGTAAAGAAGAAAATTGAAAGTGAATATAGGAAAGAGTAAGGTGATGAGGATAACAAAAAGAATAGGTGACGAAAGATTGGATATCAGATTGGAGGGAGAGAGTATGGAGGAGGTGAATGTATTCAGATATTTGGGAGTGGACATGTCGGCGGATGGGTCTATGAAGGATGAGGTGAATCATAGAATTGATGAGGGAAAAGGGTGAGTGGAGCACTTCGGAGTCTGTGGAGACAAAGAACCTTGTCCATGGAAGTAAGAGGGAATGTATGAGAGTATAGTTATACCAACGCTCTTATATGGGTGTGAAGCATGGGTGATGAATGTTGCAATGAGGAGAAGGCTGGAGGCAGTGGAGATGTCATGTCTGAGGTCAATGTGTGGTGTGAATATAATGCAGAGAATTCGGAGTTTGGAAATTAGGAGGAGGTGCGGGATTACCAAAACGATTGTCCAGAGAGCTGAGGAGGGGTTGTTGAGGTGGTTTGGACATGTAGAAGAGAATGGAACGAGACAGAGTGACTTCAAGAGTGTATAAATCTGTAGTGGAGGGAAGGCGGGGTAGGGGTCGGCCTAGGAAAGGTTGGAGGGAGGGGTAAAGGAAGTTTTGTGTGCGAGGGCTTGGACTTCCAGCAAGCATGTGTGAGCGTATTTGATAGGAGTGAATGGAGGCATATGGTTTTAATACTTGACGTGCTGTTGGAGTGTGAGCAAAGTAACATTTATGAAGGATTCAGGAAACCGGCAGGCCGGACTTGAGTTCTGGAGATGGGAAGTACAGTGCCGGCACTCTGAAGGAGGGTGTTAATGTTGCAGTTTTATAACTGTAGTGTAAAGCACCCTTCTGGCAAGACAGTGATGGAGTGAATGATGATGAAAGTTTTTCTTTTTCGGGCCACCCTGCCTTGGTGGGAATCGGTCGATGTGTTAATAAAAAAAAAAAAAATTATTAGAAACCATCTAGATAACCATAATTTGATTAATGATACTCAGCATGGATTCACGAGGGGCCGTTCCTGCCTATCTAATTTATTAACCTACTTCACTAAAGCTTTTGAGGCTGTTGATCACGATAAAGAATTCGATATTGTTTATTTAGACTTTAGTAAGGCTTTTGATAGAGTACCACACCAGAGACTGTTAAAGAAAGTGGCAGCTCATGGCATTGGGGGAAAAGTGCTGTCATGGATCGAGTCATGGCTCACCAATAGGAAGCAGTGTGTGTGCATAAATGGGGTTAAATCCGAATGGGGACTTGTAACAAGTGGTGTTCCACAGGGATCAGTCTTAGGCCCGTTGTTATTTATAATATATATCAATGACCTTGACGAGGGAATTACTAGTGATATGAGCAAATTCGCCGACGACACGAAGATAGGTAGGATAATTGATTCAAACATAGATGTCATAGAACTTCAGGAAGATTTAGACAAACTTAATTCGTGGTCAGAAAAGTGGCAGATGCAGTTCAATGTAGATTAATGCAAGGTTCTGAAGCTCGGGAGTGTCCATAACCCAAGCACTTATAAGTTAAATAACGTAGAACTTAGCCATACAGATTGCGAGAAGGACTTGGGGGTGATGGTAAGCAGCAACCTTAAACCAAGACGGCAATGCCTAAGCGTACATAATAAGGCAAATAGATTACTGGGATTTATATCAAGAAGTGTTAGCAACAGAAGTCCAGAGGTCATATTACAGCTTTATACATCATTAGTAAGGCCTCACCTAGATTACGCAGCTCAATTCTGGTCTCCATATTACAGAATGGACATAAATTCGTTAGAAAACATTCAGCGTAGAATGACTAAATTAACCCTTTCGGGGTTATGGTCGTACAAGTACGTTTTACGCACTGTGGTTATTGACGTACTAGTACGCCTAAATTCTAGCGTCCTCAAATCAAGCAGAAACAGGCTGTTAGGCCTAGATGTGATAGAATTGGTCTGTGCGGTCAGTGTGCGCAGTATAAAAAAATTCCTGCACCACAGTGCATAATGAGGAAAAAAAAACTCTGACCGTGTTTTTGGTTTAAAACAGCGACTTTGCAGTCTATTTTCATATGGTATTTATGCTTGTATTCTCGTTTTCTTAGTCTCATTTTATAGAATAGGTGATATATTACAGAAATAGAGATAATTTTGACTGGTTTCACGATGACAAGGACCTTGAAACTGAGCGCAAAGTAGCAAAAATGTTCGATTTTGGCTGATGTTCAGGAGTAAACAAATCACACCATGCATCCAATACACATCAACTGGAGAGTCTAATATTCTTGCACAAGTGCGCTGATATTATTTATACTATTTTTACAGTGATGCAGTTGTATACATAACAGTAAATCTTCTATTTTTTGTGAGAATAAAAATTCAAAATGGAAATCAAAAGTAATGTAAGAGGGGCCTAGAGACGTGACTAATGAACAGAGAAGATGTTATTTTAGTGCCAGGAATGTCTGTCTTGTTTATTATGGACCCTATTTTGAAATTGGCATCGTTTGAAATTTGTGTGAAATTGGCCAAATTGCCATTTTCTGACCACTATTTTGGGTAGTTGAAATTGGTAAATAGGCGGTTTCTTGTACTCAATCGATAGAAGAAATGGAGTTCTAGCGAAATAGCTATAATTTTAGTAGACTGAAACATTGGAATGTGCCGAAAATAGGGCTCAAAATGGGCGAAATCGCCGATGCGTAAGTGTCATGGCTACCGCTAACTTCGCGAAAGCATAATTCCGTTAGTTTTCTATCAAATGTCATAATTTTTGTGGCGTTATGATCAGAAAAAGATTCTCTATCATTCCATAAGAATTTTTTTTTTTTTTTTAAATTCGTGGACCCTGAGAACGAGTTTGAGAGAGACCCCTTGGACCCCCAAAGGGTTAATACATAGCATTAGAAATCTTCCTTACGAAGAAAGATTTAAGACCCTTAAATTACATTCACTTGTAAGACGTAGAATGAGGGGAGACATGATCGAGGTATACAAGTGGAAAATGGGTATTAACAAAGGGGATATAAATAAGGTCTTGAGGGTATCTCTCCAAGAGAGAACCCGCAATAATGGATTCAAATTAGATCAGTTTAGATTTAGAAAGGATATAGGAAAGTATTGGTTTGGAAATAGGGTAGTTGATGAGTGGAACAGTCTGCCTAGTAGGGTTATTGAAGCAAGGACCTTGGGTAGTTTTAAATTTAGGTTGGACAAATTCATGAGTGAGAGGGGTTGGATTTGAGTGGGAATTGCACATGAGTAAATAAAATTATCAAAGCTTATTTCTTGGGTAGCATTGAAAATTAGGTTGAACAAATATTCTGTAAGTGGGATGGAATGTGAAGGACCTGCCTAGTATGGGCCAACAGGCCTGCTGCTGTGTTCCTCCTTTCTTATGTTTTTATGTAGTACCTGCCTAGTATGGGCCAACAGGCTTATTGCAGTGTTCCTCCTTTCTTATGTTCTTATGAGTGAGAGGGGTTGCATGTGAGTGGGACTTGCACATGAATAAATAGAATTATCAAAGCTTATTTCTTGGGTAGCATTGAAAATTAGGTTGAACAAATATTCTGTAAGTGGGATGGATTGTGAAGGACCTGCCTAGTATGGGCCAACAGGCCTGCTGCAGTGTTCCTCCTTTCTTATGTTCATATGTTCTTAAATGTTTATACAGCAGTGTACTGTACAGTGGACCCTCGGTTAACGAATACCCCGGAAATCGTGCAATTATGTAAGTATAATTTTGTAAGTTCTTGTGGAAGTGTATTTTTGGGGGTCTGAAATAGACTAACCTACGTGAAATTTTTCCTTAAGGGAGTAAATTCGTTCGGTAATGGCACTTGAGCAGACTTCAGGAGTGAAGTTTTTACGAAACTCGGGGGTCCACTGTATATTGTAATAAATAAAATTGAGGAAATCAGGTCTAATATAAATTATTTAGGTACAAATACTGGTCAGAGAGCTCGTCGTAAGTCCGAGGCGTCGGTAAACGAGTACGTCGCTAAGTGAGGAGAGGTTGTATTACAGAAATAGATATGATTTTGATTGGTTTCATGACGAAAAGTAGTACAGTGGACCCCCGAGTAACAAACAAAATTTATTCCAGAAGCCTGCTCAAGTGCCATTACCGAACGAATTTACTCCCTTAAGAAATAATGTCAAGTAGGTTAGTCCATTTCAGACCCCCAAAAATACACTTACAAAAGCACTTACAATATTATACTTACATAACTGAACGATTTCCGGGGTGTTCATTACTCGGGGGTCCACTGTACCTTGAAATTGAGCTCAAAGTAGCAGAAATATTCGATTCTTTGGAAAGTAAATAAATGACTGCCACAATCCAATACCTGTCCTGTCCAACTGGGCCATTCAAATACGCAAGTCATAAATGACATTATTTATACAAAAATTACAATAATGCAGTAAGTAGTCTGCATAACAGAATCTATTTTTTGTATGAATAAAAATTCCAAATGGAAGCAAGAGTATTATTATAGGAATACGTAGGTACCAATAAATAATAATAATAATAATACATATAATATAATACAGTGGACCCCCGGTTTACGTTAGTCTCCAAACTTGCCCATTTTTGTAAGTTTATTTTTGTAAGTGCTTTTGTAAGTGTATTTTTGGGGTTTCTAAAAAGACTAATCTAATTTACATTATTCCTTATGGGAACAAATTCGTTCGGTAACGGCACTTGAACAGCATTCTGAAACAAAAAAAATGACGTAATCCGGGGGTCCACTGTAATTATATAATGCAGTGGTCCCTCGGTTTTTGCCAAAAATTTGTTCCAGAATGCTGCTCAAGTGCCATTACCGAACGAATTTACTTCCTTAAGAAATAATGTCACATAGGTTAGTCTATTTCAGACCCCCAAAAATACACTTGCAACAGCACTTACGAAAATACACTTACATAAATGTTCGAGTTTGGAGATGCACGAAAACCGAGGGACCACTGTACTAATATACGTAATATAATAATAGGTACATACTAATAATAATAAATAATACTATAATAATTATAATAATACTACGTATAAGTGAGTTTGAGAATGCCACAAGATGGCAGTACTTATGTGTATCAAAACAACACTCAGTCCACGTATGCTTCAACTGGCAGTGGATATAATTCTTGTGATTTGCTTACGTTTCGTGCAGTTATTTTCCAGAATTTCTTGTTTCTAACCATGGGTCATAAGAAAGCAAGTGCAAAGGACAGTGCTGAGAAGAAAAAGAGGATGATTTCCATGGAATTAAAGCATTAAGAGTGTAGCATTAAGAGTGTAACATTAAGAGTGTAGCATTAAGAGTGTACCATTAAGAGTGTACCATTAAGAGTGTACCATTAAGAGTATAGCAATTAAGTGATAGAAAAAGGACAAAACGAAATGAACTCCTGACAGCACACGACGCTGTGCTCAGCATATCTTCTCCATCTCCAAGGTAAATGCTGTATTACTTGATAATTTATTATTATGTACATGTATTATTATGTACATGTATTATTATTGTTATTATTATTATTATTATTATTGTTGTTGTTTTCCTTATGAAACTATGTACATAGTGTATGTAGTCAAGCAGGAATGGCCGTTGTGGTGGCCCTATACACCCCCAACAACCACAATGGCCAATGTGTCATCGCTGCACACTACCACTCCCCACATATGTAATGACATATTTCATTCATTCTAGTGTATATACAGTGGACCCTTGAAAATCGTCTCCCTTGAATATTGGCGAATTTGAAAACAGGCCACTTTTTCGGCAAAATATTGACTTGATATTCGTCCGTTGGCTTAAAAATCGGCGGTCGTCTGAAACGCGTCTGCATGGCCTCCCAGCCACCTGGGCACAAACACCACATTGAGTGTCAGTGTGCCATTGTTTACCAGCGAGTGACCGCCACCCACGCATTCATACCATACATTTTGTCATTATTCCATTCGTTTTAGTGCTTGCAACTGCTAAATAAGCCACCATGGGCCCAAAGAAAGCTCCTAGTGCCACCCCTTTGGTAAAGAAAGTGAGAAACACAATAGAAGTAAAGAAAGAGATCATTGAAAAATATGAAAGTGGTGTACGTGTGGGGGAGCTCTCTAGGATGTATGGGAAGGCCCATTCAACCATCACTTCCATCTTGTTGAAGAAATAGGAAATCAAGGAAGCTGATGTTGCGGAAGGGGTGAATATGCTAACGAAAAAGAAATCGTAAATAATTGAAGAAGTTGAGAAGCTGTTGCTTTTGTGGATCAGACAAAAAGAGTTAGCAGGAGACAGTGTTACACAGTCAATAATTTGCGAAAAGGCAAGGCAGTTGCATGACGATCTCATAAAGAAAAGTCCTGGAATGAGTGCTGATGTTGAT
Organism: Cherax destructor; assembly: GCA_009830355.1. Lineage (NCBI taxonomy): Eukaryota > Metazoa > Arthropoda > Malacostraca > Decapoda > Parastacidae > Cherax > Cherax destructor. The sequence continues at coordinate 24,194 of WNWK01024382.1, forward strand.
GAATTCAAGGCCAGCAAAGGCTGGTTTGAAAATTTCAAGAAGCAAAGTGGCAAGTTCTGACAAATGTGCGGCTGAAAAATTTGTTCACGAATTCAAGGGGTACATAGAGGCTGAACAATTCAAACCCCAACAAGTGTTCAATTGTGACGAAACAGGCCTCTTTTGGAAGAAAATGCCAAAGAGGACCTACATCACGAAGGAGGAAAATGCACTGCCAGGACACAAGCCTATGAAAGACAGGCTAACTCTCATGTTGTGTGGTAATGCTAGTGGGGATTTCAAAGTGAAGCCTTTACTCGTGTATCACTCTGAAAATCCCAGTGTGTTCAAGAAATAGTGTTGCCAAGGCTAATTTGCGTGTGATGTGGAAGGCTAACACTAAGGCATGGGTCACCAGGGAAATTTTCCTTGATTGGTTCAATGAAGTGTTTGGCCCCAGTGTGAAGAAATACCTCCTGGAAAATAAATTGGACCTCAAGTGCCTCCTGGTAATAGACAATGCTCCTGCTCATCCTCGAGACATGGAAGAGCAAATATTGAAGGATTTTAAGTTCATCAAAGCGAAGTTCTTGTCCCCTAATACAACTCCTCTCCTCCAGCCCATGGACCAGCAGGTCATTTCAAACATCAAAAAACTCTACACCAGAGCAATGTTTCAAAGGTGTTTTGACATAACCTCAGACTCTGAATTGACCCTAAGAGAGTTCTGGAAAGATCACTTCAATATCTTTAATTGCATACGCCTTATAGGTAAAGCTTGGCAGGAAGTGACTCCCAGGACGATGAACTCTGCTTGGAGAAAATTGTGGATAGATTGTGTCCAAGAGAAGGATTTTGAAGGGTTTGGGGCTGATTTTGACAGCCCTATGCCAGTTGTGGAAACAATTGTGGCATTGGGGACGTCCATGGGGATGGAGGTTAGTGGTGAGGATGTGAAAGAGTTGGTGGAGGACCACAATGAAGAACTAACCACTGAAGAGCTGCTGGACCTTAATCTGCAAGAACAACAGACCAGAGCTCAGGAATTTGCTTCAAGGAGGAGGAAGGGAGAAGGAAGAAGTTGCTTTCTTCAGAGATTAAGGAGATGTGTACAATGTGGACTAGGATGGAAAGATTTGTGGACAGTTATTTTGCAAGAAAGGAATCCAGTGACTCTTAACCTGGTCCTAGTTGCATTAAAAAACAAAGGGAAGTAACCCCAGAAAAGGACTTGGTACCTGAAATGTTAATGGAAGGGGATTCCCCTTCCAAACACTAGCAACACCACCTTCCTCTCCCCTCCTTCCTTCTTCCACACATCAACAACTCTTCAATAAAGGTAAGTGTTAATTTATTACTACAGTGGTACCTCGACTTACGATGGTCCCCAAACTCACCCTTTTATGTAAGTTTATTTTTTTAAATGCTTTTGTAAGTGTAATTTTGGGGGTCTAAAAGGACTAGTCTATTTTACAACATTTCTTAAGGAGATAAATTCGTTTGGTAATGGCACTTGAACAGCATTCTGGAATGAAAAAATATCGTAAGTCGAGGTACCACTGTATTTTATACTATGTACAGTATATATCTCATTGTTTTCTGTGTAGATAAATGTACATTTTATGTAAAAAAATAAAAAAAAAATTTTTACATACTTTTGGGTGTCTGGAACAGATTAATTTGATTAACATTATTTCTTATGGGGAAAATGGTTTTGAAAGTCGTCCATTTTGAAAATAGGCGGACTCTCAGGAATGGATTATGGACGATTTTCAAGGGCCCACTGTATCATGCTTCTATGCTATTAATATTGTTTATTATGTCATATTAGATGTGATATTAGCGAAATATTGAAGTATCTTGTCATGCCTCCTGAGAGCCAGAACGGATTAATTACATTTCAATTAATTTAAATGAGGAAAATTGACTACAGACGAGCAAATCGAGATGCGAGCACTGTAACGGAACGGATTAAACTCTAAAGTGGAGGTTCCACTGTATGAGGTGTGATAGACGTTCATAGATTAAATATTACCTGCACAAACACACAAGATTACGATGATTAGAATGCATTATCTTTGATATTTCTGATGCTTCTTCGTCATGAGCTTGTTCTCCAAGGCAAGACAATCATCCAGGTACTGCATATGTCTAATGTACTGTAAGCCCTCCTTCAAAGTGCAACAAATTAGTGGTGCACCAGGTCATCTTGAAATATACCATAAATCTGAGTACTATACATAAGTAGAAAGAGATGATGCAATACATGTTTTAGGGGTCAGGTTCATGTGACACCAGAAATGAGTTCTTATAATGCATTTTACTTTCATAGCCCTTAACACAAATCTAATTCTCAAACTCCTTATCACACTTCATATAATACACTAAGATTTTTTAACAACCAGTTCCCACGTGGGCAAAATGACAAAAGAAAAACCTTTTAACCTTATCTCACTTTCTAGTTATTTTCCCCAGAAGAACACAGATATCATAATTCCTAAGATCAAGGTTTCCTGCTATAGATGAAGGTACATAAATTTTTAGAACCCCCTCCATACTTCATAAAATTCTGATTTATTATAAACTATCCCTGTTAATCATTCATTATCTCTCAACAAAATGCTTTCATTTACATCTCGTTCATTGCCACTTCATGTGGCATTTATTTCTAATCATAAACATTTACTTAATGTTTTATTAGGCTTAGAATTTGGTTTATACACATAACACATTCCCCACCCTTTGATGATTTTTCAGTTTTTCTAATGCCAGAGCCTAACCATGGGCCAGATTCATCACCCAGTCTGCCCCTCTTTTGAGCCATTATCTTCACTTACTCTCACATATACAGTGGACCCCCGGTTATCGTAATTAATCCGTTCCTGAGAGTGTGACTAAACCCAAATTTGACAATTTCCGAATTCATTTTCCACATAAGAAATAATGTAAATCCACTTAATCCATTCCAGACACCCAAAAGTATTAAAAAAAAAATTTTTTACATTAAATATACACTTACCTACAGAGAAAACAATGAGACATGAAGAATAAAACAATAATAACATGACACTTACCTTTATTGAAGACTTGTTGATGTATGGAAGATGGGAGGAGGGGAGAGGATGGAAGAGTTATTATTGCTTGGAAGGGGAATCCCCTTTCATAAAGACTTCAGGTACCAGGTCCTTTTCCAGGGTTATTTCCCTTCTTTGTTTCTTAATGCCACTAGGACCAGCTTGAGAGTCACTGCACACCTGTGGCACTAAATATCTGTCCATAGAGCTCTGTTTCTGGCGTCTCTTTAAAATTTCCCTAAAATGGGACACAAGATTGTCACTGAACATGTTGCAGACACAGCCTGTAACAGCTTTGTTAGGGTGATGTTCCTCCATAAATGTTTGCACCTCACTCCACTTTACACAAATGTCCTTAATCTTTGAAGAAGGCACCTTCTTCCATCTCTCTTCCTCCTCCTCTGAAGCAATTTCCTGAGCTGTGGCCTGTTGCTGTTCCAGATTAAGCTCTTGCAGCTCTACAGTGGTTAGCTCTTCATTGTGGTCCTCCATCAACTCTTCCACATCCTCGCCACTTACATCCAACCCCATGGAATTCCCCAATGCCACAATACCTTCCACAACTTCCATAGGTTCCTCAGGGTCAGCCCCAAACCCTTCAAAATCCCTCTCTTGGACACATTCTGGACACAATTTTCTCCAAGCAGAGTTCAAAGTCCTGGAAGTCACTCCATCCCAAGTCTTACCTATAAGGTTTATGCAATGGAGGATACTGAAGTGATCTTTCCAGAACTCTCTTAGGGTCAATGCAGTGTCTGAGGTCGCATCAAAGCACCTTTGACACATTGCTTTGGTGTAGTTTTTTGAAGTTTGCAATGATCTGCTGGTCCATGGGCTGGATGAGAAGAGTGGTATTTGAGAGCAAGAACTTCACTGTGATGAAACGAAACTCCTCCACCATTTGGTCATTCAAGTCTGGAGGATGAGCAGGAGCATTGTCCATTACCAAGAGGCCCTTGAGTTCCAGTTTATTTTTCAGGAGGTATTTCTTCACACTGGGGCCAAACACTTCACTGAACCAATCAAAGAAAATTTCCCTGGTGACCCATGCCTTAGTGTTAGCCTTCCACATCACACACAAATTAGCCTTGGCGACACTGTTTTTCTTGAACACTCTGGGATTTTTAGTGATACACCAGTAAAGGTTTCACTTTGAAATTCCCACTAGTATTACTACAGAACATGAGAGTTAGCCTGTCTTTCATAGGCTTGTGTCCTGGCAGTGCCTTTTCCCCCTGCATGATGTAGGTCCTCTTTGGCATTTTCTTCCAAAAGAGGCCTGTTTTGTCACAACTGAACACTTGTTGGGGTTTGAATTGTTCAGCCTCTATGTACCCCTTAAATTCCTGCACATATTTTTCAGCTGCAGATTTGTCAGAACTGGCAGCCTCGCCATGCCTTACCATACTGTGTATGCCACTACGCTTCTTAAATCTCTAAAACCAGCCTTTGCTGTCCTTAAATTCACTAAGATCAGAACTACTTAAAGGCATTTTCTTTACAAGATCATCATGCAACTGCCTTCCCTTTTCACAAATTATCGACTGCATAACACTATCTCCTTCTAACTGTTAACCATTTCAGGATTTTGGCCGTACTAGTACGGCTTACGTGCCAGGGTTATAGTCGTACTAGTACGCCTAAATTCTAGCGCCCTCAAATCAAGTGGAAGTAGGCCTAGATTTGAGAGAATAGGTCTGTGCGGTCAGTGTGCGCAGTATAAAATAAATCCTGCACCACAGTGCATAATGAGGAAAAAAAAACTGACCGTGTTTTTGGTTTAAAACAGCGACTTTGCAGTCTATTTTCGTATAGTATTTATGCTTGTATACTCGTTTTCTTAGTCTCATTTGATAGAATGGATGATATATTACAGAAATAGAGATAATTTTGACTGGTTTCATGATGACAAGTACCTTGAAACTGAGCGCAAAGTAGCGAAAATGTTCGATTTTTGCCGATGTTCAAGAGTAAACAAATCATGCCATGCGTCCAATACACATCAACTGGGTAGTCTAATATTCTTGCACAAGTGCGCTGATATTATTTATACCATTTTTATAATGATGCAGTTGTATACATAACAGTAAATCTTTTATTTTTTCTGAGAATAAAAATTCAAAATGGAAAGCAAAAGTAATGTAAAAGGGGCCTGGAGACGTGACTAATGAACAAATAAAATGTTATTTGAGTGCCAGGAATGTCTGTCTCATTTATTCTGGACCCTATTTTGAAATTAGCATCTTTTGAAATTTGTTTGAAATTGGCCAAATTGCGAATTTCTGACCACCTTATTGGGTAGTTGAAATCGGTAAATTGGCGGTTTCTTATACTCAATTGATAGAACAAATAGAATTCTAGCGAAATAGCTATAATTTTAGTAGACTGAAACATTGGAATTTGCCGAAAATAGGGCTCAAAGTGGGTGAAATTGTTGATGCGTAAATGTCATCGACACTGCTAACTTCGCGAGAGTATAATTCTTTTAGTTTTCCATCAAATTTCATAATTTTGGTGGTGTTATGATCGGAAAAAGATTTTCTATCATTTCATAAGAAAAAAATAAAATTTTTTTT